>LLCD01001171.1:0-12319 GCA_001414355.1 Hymenoscyphus salicellus
CTATATAAATATGTGTAGGCCAGTTTCCGTCCACATGAGGGGTGGCTCTTTTCCTTCCATTATGTAGACTCGGATCATCCTTTGTGCTTACTCGAGCCGTTGACGCGTAAAGATCGTGAAATTTGGAGGGAAGTGGGGGTAGATCATCAGCCTTTTCTGTGAGACGTGCCCTTTTGACCCCTTTTGGGGGGACCTGCTTCCATTCGGCTTCCTCTTCGGATGAGGGGTAGTCGACGAGAGTCATGACGAGGAAAGCTGACGGAGCGATGTCGAGGGGTATGGTGACGCGACAATCTTGACCTTCATTGATGCCGTGTTCTGATAATGGAAATGATCTTGCCAAACGCTATTCAATTGAGAATGTAGTAAAAACTGAGAGATTCCCCATTTATTAATTGTTACTTGTAGCAACTTGATTCACTCTGTATAAAGTAACTCCCAAGGAAAGCTAACCACCTGCATTGCGTCTGTCGCCAATCACGTGATATCTACAAAGTCGGGTAACCTGAGTAGAGCCTTGCCAAAACTTCAAGAGGAAAGCAGTTCCAGCCTCGTCCCCACAACTTCCACTTCACAACCATGGCGATCACGATACTTGCCCCAGCTCCAGCTGAGCCCATACACCAAGAGGTCGATTCCTCAGATGACTCCGACGATGGCGGAGCAGATTTGGAAGGAGACCATGACATGCGCCCCAGCAAACGCGCGAAGCATTCTACCAGCAACATAGTCACTCCTGGTGAAGTTGTCACCGACGACGCTCAATGGATGAGGTTAAAACTCACACAGTTCCTTTCTCATATAGCGATTACTGACAGTTACCTAGAGGTCACGGCACATACATCGAATCAGGCAGCACCGAAATCATAGCCACAGTAGCTGGTACCATTCAAAAAACCAACAAACTCCTCTCCGTTCGCCCTCTCCGCGCAAGATATACCCCCGAGATCGGTGATCTGGTAGTCGGCCGTATAATGGAAGTGCAATCGAAGCGATGGCGTGTTGATGTGGGAGCTCCCAATCTTGCAGATTTACCTCTTGCTGCCATCAACCTTCCCGGAGGAATCCTGCGAAAGAGAACCGAGACCGATGAACTTGAGATACGAACCTTCTTTAGTGAGGGGGATCTTTTGGTTGCTGAGGTTCAAAGTTTACGACAGGACGGAAGTGCGAGTTTGCATACAAGGAGTTTGAAGTACGGCAAATTAAGAAATGGGGTCTTCATGAGTGTTACTGGTACAGGTGGAGGTGGCGGTGTGGTGAGAGCTCGCAGGCAAGTCTGGACGATTGAAACGATGCGCGGAGGAGGAAAAGTGGATGTCATTTTGGGGGTCAACGGTTACATCTGGATCAGTAAACATATCGAAGTAGCTGGGGGTGAAACTGCTATTACGAGGATGGAGGAGAGTATCAGCGCCACGGTATATTCAAGTCAAAACGATGATATTGGCCCAGAGACAAGAACGGAGATTTCGCGAATCAAGGGCGTCATAACCCTTTTGGTCGAACAAGGACTTCGAGTCGATGAAGACATGGTAATGAAAGGGTATGAAGCAGCGATCGCTATAGATGATGAGGATGTGGGCGAGAGCAACGTCTATCTAGGCGGAGAGAAAGGCAAGAGGGTCTTGAACTTGCTGAGTGGAAGATGAAATTACACGAGTCATGACTTTTGACTTGGTTCACCGAACAAGGGACACACTCATTTTTGTGGCCATGGATTCCATGAACTCTTTACAAAGCTCGTTTCCAAAATACCATGAAAATACGAATCTCCGAAGAGTACGACAAGAGATCTGCTCTTTTCCCGTTTGGAAAATAAAGAAAAGTCTTGAAGGATGAGGCGGACCGAGGTACGCGAGGCTAATGCATGGTGGGACCCTGACGTCCCTCGTGGCCGTTACAAAGTAGATTTCAACCGCCTAGAATCTTTTGGAAGGCCTTTATTTCCGATCGGACTTCCAGAGTCTCGCAATTTTTACCTGAAGATGTGTGGCGATAAGAAAATTTGGAGCTGTTTTCAATACCCCTCCAAGATTCAACGTCATTGCTCCGGAAATCACCCCTGGTTCATGAATGTCCCCATTTTTATATGCTGCTGCCACACTGGCAGCTGAAACTTTTTTCTCAATTGTTCCAGTGGATAGTTTCACTTTGATCTGAGCTCTGAACACGGCAATGAGATAAACAATTTTGGTGATTATAATTTTTTTGCTAGCTGGGTTACTGATCGAGTAATACCATTTATCAATTTGATTACCTTCAAAATTTCCTCTTTAAGCAATCACTGTCGAAATCGGCACACTATTCCGGAGAAGAGATCCCCTGTTAAGTGGCGGGCTCGTGGCATTCAGACTGGGATCTCTTCTGATACCAGGGCTTCGAATCCACAATCCGAGTCAATACCGGCCTTTTTTGTATAGATCCACCACACAATCGACCAATGATTACTTGGACATGCATTATCTTGGAGCAAAATCAGAGTTGTTGTGACATCGTTGGGAAAAATCTCCGTGGCTTAACAATCTGCATTGTTGGCAAGATGGGTCTGCTCCGTGGAACGGTGTAGATATATATAAGGCAGGACGGTGAGTGATATTCCCATTCTCGAATACTTCTATCACATATCAACTATCTCCTTCGTCTCCCAAAGTTTTACTCCATACATATCTTCTACTCAAAAAAAACACAATCAACAGCAAATATGGTTGAATTCACAGTTTACAAGGGCTCTGCCGACCGCAAGATTGTTGAGTCAAAGACCACAAAAGAAGTCAAATCTGATGAGGTTCTCATCAAGGTCACCCACTCTGGCGTTTGCGGTACCGATGAGCACTACAAGGGTGCGGATATGGTTCTCGGTCATGAGGGCGCTGGAGTTATAGAGGTAAGACAAAGACGAAAACCATCTCAGTCACACCTACTAATAGGTCTCAGGAAATCGGATCCGCAGTTACATACCTCAAGAAAGGAGATTCTGTAGGATGGGGATATCAACACTCTGCTTGCGGTCACTGCAAGCAATGCCACACTGGTCATGAAACTCTCTGCCCTGGACGAGAATTGTATGGAACTTCCGACCTCGACCAAGGATCATTCGCTACCCACGCCGTCTGGAAAGCAAACTACGTCTTCAAGATCCCAGATTCCATCCCACGTGAATTCGCTGCCCCTCTCCAATGCGGAGGAGCAACCGTCTTCAACGTTCTCCACTCTTTCGCCGTCAAGCCAACCCACCGTATCGGTGTCATCGGTATTGGAGGACTTGGACATCTCGCCATCCAATTCGCCGCTAAGATGGGTTGCAGCGTAACCGTCTTCTCTAGCACCGATTCCAAGAGAGACGAAGCCATGCGTCTTGGAGCCACCGAATTCGTTGCCACTAAGGGCGTCAAGGAGCTCAAGGTCTCAGGACTCATCGATCACCTTATGGTCTGCACTTCTTTCCAACCAGACTGGAAGCAATTCCTCCCAATCATGGCGCCTTCCGCAACCATCTATCCTCTTACCGTCTCCCAGGATGATTTCAGCATTCCTTATATGCCTCTGTTGGCTGGGGAGTTGAGAGTTCAAGGTTCTCTTGTTGCTGCTAGAGACGTCCAGAATAACATGTTGGCTTTTGCTGCTTTGCACCAAATTAGACCAGTCATTGAAAAGTTCCCTTTGACTGCCGCTGGAATTGAGGAGGCCATGACCAAGTTGGACAGAGGCGAGATGAGATACAGAGCTGTTCTTGTTGCTCAGTAGAGTTTACTTGGCTGGGACTGGGAACCGGGATTGGAAGGGTTGGGCATTGCTATGGCGTATTAAAGAAGGATTGGGTTAGCGTTTAGAACTTGGGTTACGTGTATAGAATATAGACTTTTTCAAACAACTTCTGTCATCTGGAGATGAGAAATGACGTCAATTTTCTTTTTTCCCTCGTACCTTTGAAGGTCCACCCCAGGCCTTGTCGAACTCTATCAGGTAGGTAGCGAAAATCTGGTCAGGTTTCTGCCTCGTTCACGTTCTACTCCACTTCCCGAGGAATCCCTACGATATAAAATTTTAAGCGACTCTGCACACTTTTTCGCCTTCCATCTCCAAAGCCACTGCCCTTTTCAAAATCAAATCGGTACGCCGTAAAGGACATATTTCCACAAACCTTGGCAACAACGCTGATTAGTTTCCATTACAAATTTACCAACATAACCAACGTACAGTCACACTTCTCGACTTCCTATATGAGAACAGAACATATGTTTGTTGCACATCGCTCGGACTTCTTCTCCCTCCAGAGGCTGGGTTGCTGTGCCTCTTAATTTGTGCATATAGTGAAGTTGTGGGTTTTGCGGGGTGGTGAGATCGTGAGATTGTGAATTGAGATGGGTGAGATCCGTCTGCGCCGTAGGGTTTTGTGGAGATAAGTATTGTCCCGGAAGCATCGGAGAAGATGAGAATGAGTTGATGTGGAATGAGAGAGCCAAATCTTTGAAATTGTGGGGCTTATTGCTAATTACTTGACTAACTTGTTTCCAAATGTGTAAGTTCTTTCTTAGTAGCTTTTACCCCGTTCGTCGACTCGAAATCCCCAGGAGATATTCTCCGGGGGCTTGGAGTGATGGTACGTCGTAGGGTATCATTAGGAATCACAATTGTGTTAAACTTACTTTGTACAAAGTCCGTAACCCCGAAAGCGCATTGAAACCTTTACATCCTCCAGCCTTAGGAATGAGCAATGTGAAATTCCATCCCATTATTTTTATACTCAATATTATACATGAACAAGTTTATGTTTTTAGAGCAAACTGTAGGTGACCTACTAATTGTCAGCATTTGCTTGTGGTCTTCCCGTCTATCTGTAGGTCACCTACCAATAGCAAAGATTAAACCCGAAACACCACTATGTGCATTAATAGTATACAAAGTATCTACGGAGGTGGGGGGGCTTGGAAGTAGTTTGCAGATTACAAGGTTAAGACTGTAACTTAACCTAAACCTGCTAATGGGAGTCTTCTCGCTCCCAAACCCAAGTTTAACTATCCAATGCACTTTAATAGAGAACATATAAAGAAGAAGAAATGGGAAATCCTGCCTCATTTAGTAATAGTGTCTATTTCAATCGTCTATTTGACAATCACAAGAAATGTGATCGGAATTCTAAAGAAGCAGAGACGAAATACATACGCTTCTCAAAAAGGAAAATCTAGGTTCAGCGAACACCACCCCTCCGCCCCCGTCTGCCCTCCCCTCGATCTCAACCTCAGCTCTCCTCCCTCGCGAATTAAACAACTACTTCCACTTCATCCCTCCTAACAAGCCAATTCAAACCTTCCTCCTTCGTTCCACCCCACCTCACAGTCTGATTATCAATAACAGCGATATCCTTGAATCCCTCGTTATTGAACATCTTGTGACTAGTTGGTCTAACAGGAGCCCATGTTCTACCGCCTGTTTTCTGGGAGATGGCGTTGGTGTGTTGGGTGAGGATGGTGCCGAATTGACGTCTTTGGAAGAACGGGTGGACCATTGTTCCTTTGCGATCTTGAGTTTCGAGGTTTTATTAGATGTTTGATTAGCGAAGTTGAGAAAAGACGGGAGGGGAAGTATAAGAGTAAGGAATAAGGGAATTGCAAAGGAGAAATGGGGAATAAAGAGGAGGAACTAACGATAATCTTCCTCCGGATCATAACTATAATTATTAGCACTATTCATAACCTCCAAAAACGCATCCCAAGCCTCCATGAACAGTCCCAGTGGATACCTCGGTAGCGGTCCATGATCCATCACTTCAGCTTTCAACTTAGGCGTCATCTCTTTTCTGTGTTTCCAAGGAAATTGCAGGGCGGTCCAAGCTACGATCTTTCTATGTCAAAAAGTCAGTAAAGTTCACCTTCATCCATTCACCTTAGGGAGACACTAACCCAGAAGAATTCTCCACGATCTTGTAAGTCGTAATATCGGGCATATCCCATCTTGGAGCTAGGACTTCCATCAACCAGATATGCATTTCCTCATCTGGAACGTGCTTTCGAGCGTGTTTCCAGACGCCGTCGTTGTAGTAGGCGAGTTCCATCATGCAGAATACCTCATCCATATCCGAGGGGAGCGCGGTGCTCAGTGTAAAGTTGGGGTCGAGGGTGAGGGGAGCCATGGTTGTGAGACTGTCGTGGAGTTTGTTTTGGAGAAGGGGAGAGGTTGTTTGAAAGGAATTGGTTTTTTATATTCTTGAGTGCAGAGCGTGATTGTAAGCACTTGTATAATGACTAGTCAACACCTGGATGGAAGAAGTGGGGTTTCTTGAGGCTGGATCTCCCTATTTTGGAAGTGAGGAAGGCTCGAGCGAGGTGAATGGTCCGTTTGGAGGTGTAGCCAAAGGTGAGGTGGTGGATTTCAAATGCTTATAATAGCTTTACCGGTGTCGTACCAATCTCTTCATGCGGAGACCTCTTCGTTATTGGCGAGGGAGTGAGGATGTGGATAATTATCACAAGCCACAATATTTACAATGTGCAACATTGCGGCGTACATACCACCTAGACTTTACCGGCATGAAATATTGCATCGTGGTGTCACATCTCGGGGCTATTTAACTCATAGTTTTGGCCAATCAAGTCTATGGTCAAAAGAGCCGAAATCCCCACCAAAATAAAAGCAAAATCCAAGTCTAAAGGGCTACAAGTAACACAATGTCACTTGACTTGGCTTGATACTTGATACTCTCAATATCATTGCGTTAAAACGGAATTGATTAGCTGGTTCGTATTGTGGAAATGTAGCTGCTAGCTTGGTGTCCATATTGCTCTGATAGACAGACCACACGACAATGATGTATGCAGAAATGTACGTCAAAAATGAATGTAAGACCGTTGAACAGAAAGTACAAACCCAAAATAGGAAAACAAAAGCAGAAGCAGGTGCACATCCCCACAAAGCCCGTAGAAGAAGGGCTTGATATAATAGTCGGCCAACGATCAATTTTCATTATGAGGAACTCCCACTAAAGAAATAAAAAAGGGGAAACCAAACTTTGGTGCACTCACTTCTACTAAGAGAACCGCTGGGTATCATATCCATTCCATGCCCAATCCATAAACGCGTTGCTCCCCGCTGTTCCCGCTGTTCAGAGCTTCTCTAAACGCCATGAAAAATCCAACATACATTTAATCAAAACGTGACTTAGCATCTTCCTCCTTGGCATCACATATTTCGTCCACAAGAGCCGCGAAGTTGCCTCTCTTTGCGCTGGAGTGGCCCCAAGATCTTGCTGCTTTTTGAGTGGCCTTCTCAATGGCTAGGGCGAGGTTTCTTGAACATGTTAGTGAATAATTATAAAATTGTAGCAAAACAGTTGTCATTGAATAATCTTGAGGCTAGGAGGATAGGTACTTTGAAGGGGAGCGATTCATGTACTTACTTGGGGGAGCCTTTCGTAACATAACCTTGTTTCTCCAGCTCATTTGCCAGTTCGTCTTGGTGGTTATCAAGGAGTGCAGTATTTGGGACAACAACAAGAGGGACACCAAGTCGCATTCCATCTAAGATAGTTCCGGACCCTGTAGAGCATCAGAAGATGAACAATAAATTGACTGTGTTTGACTAACCAGCATGGCAAATAACCAGACCCTCCTCTGAGACCCCAGGTTTGGCCCTGCACTTCTTCATATTGTGTGCTAGACCATCTTTCTTGAAGGCAAATGATTTGATGACTAGGCCCTTGGTATCTTCAGGTTTGATCTGACTGAAGAAGTCCTCCAATTCCCCGACTTGAACTGTGAGATGGGTATAGTTGGAATCTTTCAGCCTGAGAAGGGCTTGCTCTGAGACGGCCGCTGCCAAAAGCTCTTCAAACCCAGCTGTTGCTCCGATGGTAACGAAACACTCCCGACGTAGTTTGACTGGAGGTTTGTCCGCTGGCGGATTGTCTGGAAGGTTGTCAGATGACATCTGATGGTTTGTTGAGGGTAAAACGAGAGACTGTGGGTGTTGTTCCTGCTAAGTGAGCCCATCTCTCTGAGATCAGCGATGATGGTGATAGTGCGATGAGTTCTAAGAATGAGCAACTTGCAAAAAGGAAAATGATGGTAAGTCTATAGCTTCCAAGGCGAGTTGGAAACCTTAGGATAAACTGTCGGGTTCAGGCACCAATTGTGGCCTTATCGAGATAAGAAATCGGAGACGATTTTCGCCGACCAAAGCTAAGGTCGTCTTCAGCAGAGCCTCAGATCATACAATTTTTTGTATTGTGCCTCCAGTCAACAACCACCCCCCCAATCCACCAGCCATGGCAACGGCTATACAAGGCCTCCGCCTTACGGCGAGAAGCTGCGCTTGCGCAAGTATTTCAAAGCGCCATGCAGTACAATCAATTGCTTCGCGGAGGCAGTTTTCCACCACCAGATACAACCAGGCCAAGTTCGATGGAGAAGCTGCGATGACCAAAGCACAAAAGGCGTCGGGAGTCGATTTGAAGAAGCTGGACGCGGAACTCGAAGAGACAAAGAGGGATATTGAAGCATACCTCGAAGCCGATATCGATTTTGGTCCCGCACCCCCCGATCTTGCTTTCAGGGGAAAGAAGCCCAAGGAGACCTTTTTGAATATGGGAGAGGCGGACCCATTTGAGGAAGATGGTTTCATTGAAGATGACGAGGATGATATCTCATCCATTGCACACGGAGAATTGGAACAACACCGGGAATGGAGACATTATGCCAGATTGGCAGCTTGGGAAATGCCAATGTTATCAAGTGTGTAGCTACGCGAACCATCAATTTCATACGGATCGGCTTGCTAACGTACGATTGCAGAATTGGCGAAACCCTTCGAAGTTCCAGGAGCGGATATGCCATTGAGATTCAGATATACCACGTACATGGGCGAAAGTCATCCAGCGGAAAAGAAGGTCGTTTTGGAGTTTTCTCCAGCAGATATGCCCAATTTGACGGATTTGCAGAGGGACAAAATGAGGAAGCTACTGGGGACCCGCTATAACCCGGAACAAGATACCGTACGAATGAGTTGCGAAATGTTCGAGACACAGGCTCAGAACAAGCGCTACTTGGGCGACTTGGTTGATTCTCTGCTTGTAGAGGCAAGGGTATATTTGTTTAACTCCCTCCGAAATATTCTCTCTAACAGGTAAACAGGATCCTACCGACACATTTGCAGATGTCCCTCTAGATACTCGACATCATCACTTCAAGCCTAAACTTCGATTCCCTCAAGAATGGGAAATGACTGAGGAAAGGCGAAAGAACTTGAAGGCACTCCGCCAAAAACAAGTCGCAAAGGACCAGCAATTGGAGACTGAGGGGCACTTGGTGGATGGAGTTCAGCAGATCCAACAGGCACTCGCAGCAAAGCCCGTGGAGGCAGTTATTCCAGAAATGGTCTTAGCTGGAAGAGGAGGAAAAGCCGCAGTGAAGACTGGGGGCAAGAAATTGGCTGTTAGAAGATAGCGACTAGCTGGGAGATGATCTAATGACTGGTGTAAGATATTGTAAACACAGCAAGTTGGAGATAGAGAGATAGAAAGAAGCATGTATGGTACCAAGTCAGCTTGCATAGCAAACGAACTAGAGCGGATTCTCCCTTCCCACTCCAATGCACAAGGGAGTATACCAGGATTGTATACGATATATACAAAGAATCTCTGGCTATCAAAGCTCCGTGCAATGTATCATATATGATTGGCAGAGAATAGAAAAGTCACAGAAATCTCCCCACATTTCAGCAGCAAGTCGGTCAACGGTTTAGCCGGTGGTTCGGTGATGCCAAGGGCCGTTGCCAACTCGATTTGCGGAGCTTGAAACTCTCCTCACAAGCTACCTCGGTCGGTGGTGACAATATTAATCGCATTCGCTCTCGTCTCCTTTACGTCTATTTCTGTTGCCATTTTCATATTTGTGCAGGCAAGCAATCCTTTTAAACGCCGATAATTCGGATTGAAGGTTATCCCGTCAACCCGTTCAGTACACCCATACTTTCTACATATAAAGTCGTCGAGTGCGGACTTGGCTTGGGTACCTAGATCTTCAGCCAGCCCCTTTTGACGCCTCATTTTTGACAGCAAGCCATTCCAACACTTATAACGACTAATTCTTTAGCTCCACGCTTAAGAGGAACTACATTTGTGACACTTCCAGAAGTAAGTTTCTTATCTTCTGTCGCGTTGCACCCAACAAATAGGTTATGCATACACCATGTTTATCCCTCGATTTGTGTCACCTTGAGCTCAAACTGCCATTGGCTCCTTCGGCAGCTTACTCTTGGAACAAACATATGAATGAGGGGAAAGAGCTCCCGATAAAGCCAGGCTGACTGGCCTTGACTACTCTTGACTTCTTTCTGCCATTTCTTTCCGAGAATCAAAGAACATCCATGTTGCGGATTTAATCCAGGCTGCTCGCGATATACTTTCCTCACTAATCCATCAAACAGAACGTCGAGATGTCCACCAAGATCGCGCCCTTCGAGTCGACGCCCATCGATTCCATTGCGAGTACCGTCAACTTGTGCAAGACCACCTTCCGCGCGCAAAAGACGAAGCCCATCCAATACCGATTGACACAATTACGAAAGCTCTACTGGGGCATTGTCGATAACAATGACGCCCTCGTTGAAGCATGCACACAAGATCTAGGGAAACCTACCTTCGAAACATACCTTTCCGAGATTGATTGGTGCAAAAATGATATTATGTTTGTGACCAAGAACTTGGCCAAATGGATGAAAGACGAGAAGGCACCCGATATTCCTCTCACCAACTCGCTATTGAACCCAAGAATTAGAAAGGAACCGCTCGGCACAGTCCTCATTTTGGGCGCATATAACTTTCCCATCCAATTATCTCTTGGTCCCTTTATTGGTGCAATTGCTGCTGGATGTACAGCTGTTTTGAAGCCTTCGGAGGTATCTCCTGCCACGGCGATGGTTCTTCAAAAGATTGTCCAGGAATATCTCGATCCTGAAGCATATGCTGTCGTCAATGGCGGTATTCCCGAATCCAACACTTTGATGAATGAGAAATGGGACAAAATCTTCTATACAGGAGGTGGAGCTGTCGGAACCATCATCGCGAAGAAAGCTGCGGAAACGTTGACTCCTGTTTGCCTTGAACTTGGAGGCCGTAACCCAGCCTTCATCACGAAGAATGCTGATCCTCGTCTTGCCGCTCGTCGAATGTTGTGGGGTAAACTTCACAATGCTGGTCAGGTCTGTATCAGCCAAAATTATATTATGGTTGAGCAAGAAATTTTGCCCCAATTCATTGAGCAACTCAAGATTGCCTTGCTCGAGTTCTATCCCGATGGACAGAAATCTAGCCCTGATTTCGCACGAATTGTCAACGCCAGGCATTTCCAGAGGATCAAGAAGATGGTTGACGACTCCAAAGGGAAGATCTTGATTGGCGGGGAGATGGATGCATCAGAGAATTTTATTGAGATTACTGTTGTTCAGGTCAAGGATACCAATGATTCTATGATTGTCGATGAGTCTTTTGGTCCTTTGATCCCTCTTCTGGCTGTTGATAGTATTGAAGAGGCGATTAAGAATGCCAACTCGGTTCATTCCACGCCACTTGGCTTATATGCCTTTGGTACGAAGAAGGAGACTGATAAGAGTAAGTTGACTCTTTTTCGAATGATGATTAGATGTTGAACGGAACAACGCTTCCCCATCCAGTTATCTCGGCTGTCCTACCTTTTTAAATCTCAGAAAAATCTAACAGTATCTTACAGTTCTCAACGAAGTTACCTCTGGTGGTGCATCTATCAACGATGCCTTCTTCCACGGATCGATCCCCACCCTAGCATTCGGTGGTGTAGGAGATTCCGGACAAGGCGCCTACCGTGGAAAAGCCTCCTTCGACTGCTTCACACATCGCCGCTCAGTGACAACCACCCCAGGCTGGATGGAAGGGATGCTCGCCGTCCGCTACCCACCTTACACCGACGCCAAATTGAAACAATTCAGATCCATGAGTGCGAAGAAACCCAACTTCGACCGTGAAGGTAAAGAGATCAAGGGAATTGCATATTGGCTTTCTTTTTTAGGTGCGTTGGGCTCTGAGAGCCCATCGGCTGCGTTGACGAAGTGGGCGGTTGTCATTTTGTTCGCGATTGGGGCGAAGCGGTATGCGGATACTGGTGCTCTGCCATCTTTGGCGGATATCCCTTTCTGGAAGAAGTGAGGAGCTCTTCTCTGTTGCTCTTAAAGAAATCCGTGGTTGTATTATAAGATTGTGAGATCTATTGGGCACACTGTACCATGGATCTTTAGGTCGTACTGGATGGGTGGTACGATGAGCGTAATGAGGGGTCGGTTTCTTTTGTTG
>LLCD01001172.1:0-12318 GCA_001414355.1 Hymenoscyphus salicellus
GGAAAATCAAGCATCTTTGAAGGAAGATCAGTTGAGGTCATATCCATAGCTAGCTCAGTTTTCTCGCACTGAGTTTAGATGATTGTCTCTCTCATTGGAGAGGGATTACCGGGATTCTCTTCAGCGACATCGACACCCCGGACCTTTCCCCTTCCTTAAGCGAAAGACCAAAGAAAAAAGGTATCAAAAAATGGTAAAAAGTTTTCAACTACTCAGCCTCAACTAGGGTGTTGGCGTTGTACTCCTTATTAAATGTCTGGTATATATGCATGATCCCTTCCGGGTTTACATCTGTTATTAAATATCCCTAGATGGTAGTACTTAGTTTTTTGTCATTTCGGACTCGTAAGCAGTAGAATATATAATGATCCCGAAGGGTTACATTTCGAGTATATGAACGGTCCCGTAGGTTTACATTGGTTAATAATTGGGAGGTAGATGTGATAGTTTACCGTCATTTCGGACCTGTTGCGTTACGTTGACTACTGGGCCATCCGGGCCAGCGCTGTTTTTTTGTATGGGAAATGTACGCTTATTTGAAATCATGGATGGAAGCTGGGTGATTGGGGGGATGGGTGATTCTCGGGGTTTTGGGATGGGTTTGGTTGGGGGAGCTTGAGGAGGGGAGGGGAGGAAGCAAGGATTGCCTGAGATCGGTCAGTCGGGAGCTTTTTCCCAATTGCAAGCGCGCAGTCCAATGGGAAGGGACGGAAGGCGTAAAGATTGTATAATGAATAGGAGATATTGAAGACCCATACCCTGAGATCCTTTCCGCAAAGGTGTTCGTTGTTGAAGTCTTTTCTCTGGGTTTTCTCAAACTCTGATATTTAGGGGTATGTACTCGTACAACCATGTTCTTTTTGCCGCCATCTCGAATATCATCGTGCAGGCCTTTCCGATAAGAAATTGACGATTCCAGCTCGCAGCCCCTCGGGACTTGGCTTCTCGGCGCAGACATCAGGCTCGAATCCAAAGGTGTCCTTCAGGAAATGGCGTGTCGTAGGACCGATTGTGATAATGAACGTCTTTGGTGTCTTGCTCCTGAGATCGCTGCCAGATTTCACTTTCCCTGTGCCCTCTTCCAGCAATCCCAGCACTCGCAGCATTGCCTCGCACCCTGTGGGGGAAAATACCACTACCCACCTCGTTTCCCCGTCTGCCGTGGATTCTAGAACGCGGGTGAAGTCTCGGGGGAATGATTCCATGACTCCAGTTCCGTAGACTACTAGTTCATCGACTTGGATTCGACGTGATGGGGTTAGGGAAGGATCCTGAAGGGTTATGGGTATTATGTCGCGGCGCTGTTCGCCTACAAGAAATAATAGAGGGGGTTTGATCGCTCTGTCCTTGTACCACTGGCCGTAGTGGTCTAGCATGTAATGCGCCAGGGCTTCCCCATTCCCTGTTTCGGCGCCGAAGATGTTTAGAGGTGGGCTTTGAGGAATCGATCGTAACGCTCGAGAGGTCGCGGGACCAACGGTGTAGATGGGGATATCTTGTAGATGAGGCCATGTTTCTTCACCTGCAATGTACATTATCAAATGGTGCTCTTCAAAAGAGGGGTGATTGAGCCTACCTACCTTTCCCTTCCTCAACCAGTTTCGCGAAGGCCTCTACGGCTCGTTGGGAAGTAAATATCATCCCCCCATATTTTGCGCCATCTTGCTTGCCGATTTCTTTGCGCTGAAGCAAACCCCGCACTACATCCAAACCCTCATCTAGAAGTTGGTGCTCGAGGACTGGCACGAAGATGGGATCGAATTGCAAGTCGTCGTGTGAGGAGGAGAAATTTTCGAGGTATCCATCATTGGGGATGGATTTTGTTTTTAGGAGGAGGATGGGAGTGGTGTTCATGGTCGGGGGATGGTTTGGTTTGGGGTTGAGAAGATGACGATGCAAGCCGCAAGGCTGGAAAATAATCCTTGTCAATGTTTTTTTTGGGCTTCCGCCGCCACCGGGCTTCGAGGTTCTTACAAAGCCTCGTCCTCCCCATCTTCTTTACAACTTCAATTATTTCAAATATAATCGCTGCGAAAATGGCAAACGATACGCGGGAAAACGAGACGAAAAGTGATGCCCATCCAGCACCATTTTCTGCGGAAAAACCAAAGAGGAATGCGCAGGGAGTGATACTGGGCAAAGATGGTAAACCGTGAGCTAAACTTCCACTTCATCTTCTGGCACATAACTAACCATACATCTAGCTGCCGCTCATGCAACTCCTTCTCCGACTTCACCTCCCAGACAAAAAAAATAACAAAAGTCAAATCCCCCGCGCCAGAATGTCCCCCCGACGTCGAAGCCTTAGGTCGTTCCTCCTGGACCCTCCTGCACTCCATCACCGCCGCTTTCCCCGAGAAACCTACACCCCAAGATCAAAATAACGCGCGGAATTTTATGGGCTTGTTTGGGAAATTGTATCCGTGTTGGACCTGTGCGGAGGATTTCCAGGTGTGGATGAGTAGGAATCAAGTCAGGACGGAGAGTAGAGATGAGTTTGGACGGTGGATGTGTGAGGCGCATAATGAGGTTAATCGGAAGCTGGGGAAGGGGGAGTTTGATTGTAATAAATGGGATGAGAGGTGGAGGACGGGGTGGAAGAATGGGAGTTGTGATTGAAGTAGGCAGGGGAAGGGAGGAGTGCTGGAAGTGAGTGTTGGATGTATTATATAGGATTCTAGAAGGTATGATATGTGATAGATAGGGGCATATATGGGTGTTTGGCGTTTTGTTGGCTGGAAAGGGTAGATATTCTCAGCTCAGCAAGTTGTGTTATACTCTCTGGTTATCTATTCCAAGTCAAGGTTTCTTCATGCCATTTATCTCATTTCTCGAAATGTCTAATAATTGGGGGGGCTACTACTTATCAAAATGGCACCAAATGGTAATCTATTTCGCTCGCGAGCCTAAGACAGGGGGCATCAATTGCCATAAAAGGAGACAGAATGAACACTCAGATACTCAGAAGCACATACTCAGAAGCACCAGGCATATCATTGCGAGAGTGGTTCATTGCTCATTGTAGTGGCTGCATTGCTGATTCTCTTTGCTAATTTTTCTTCCTTGAAAATGATTCCTTGCTAGTTGTTATCTTCCAAGTCAATCTGAACATAACTTTCTTTTGCTGTCGAAAACACTGTTGCTGCCGAATATTCGAATATTCTTGATTCGATAAACACCAAGTAGATGCGTTTCTCATGCCGTGGAGGTTTTCACTTTGAAGCAGAAGTTTATTGGAAAGATCTCCTCGAGCTGGGATGAATAACTGGGAAGCTGACTACTGGAACGAGACCTCCTAAATTAAAGCTCTCGTTCGTGGTTTGACTTGTGTATTGGTTTTCCAGCGTTGCTCGATGCATGAGATATAAAAGCTGAATTTGACCTTACTGAGTTTCGACTCACCGATGGTTTGACTCGGGGCGCAAGAGATTTTTTCGATTGGTATCTAGGTTTTGTGGCAAGGACTGCTTGCTTGTGATTGTTACATTTATTGTTTTAGAGTGTATGTACGATTTGAAACGTTCTCTCGATGTCTTTTAGAGTGTTCCATTGGAGATACCGTTGAATTGAAAGCCAAACTCCTCCTTCTCCTCTTGTCTATCTAAACTACAGTCCATGCCCTCTGCAAGTACTCAGTGCCAGGGCTCAGGGAACTTACTAAACGTTTAAACAGCCAGACTCTACTTCAACCTCTCTCTTCTCGTGTGTATATTCTCGGGATATATTAAACAGCTCATCATTATCTACTGGAAAAAGCCAGAAAGATTATGGAGCTGCTTCAAGGTCAGCAGGTATCGAAAGAGACTTTTAATTATCAAAGTCTTCCACGATGTTGAATTAGAAATGTTGCATCCTTCCACTCAAACTTCTCCGCTGCATCTTACCATTTTCCTGAACACCGCTCTTTCTCCTGTGGTCTCAAAAACTGTAATTTTATCTGGAGCTCCTCAATTTTGTTTTGCTCGCCTTTTAAGAAGAATATGGACCATGCGGCCCGTGAATGACTTACTAGAGTAGTCTAAAGGGTCGGCCGTTAGATTGAAACTATTTATATTTCTCCCACACAGCACTTACATTACGTAAAGATACCCCAAGCAATACAATATTTATTTCATGGGGTGATATTTTGACATCCGATGGAGAAGGATATTCGCCTTGCGAGACCAGAGGACAATATTCTTCGTAGACACCAGTTCCTTTAGCATTTGCTTATGAGATACTTGTGAGAGAAGAAGTTACTACTGCTGTCGAGAATATATTTGCTGTCGAATATGCGACTCTTGATTGGATGATGATCTAAGTGGAAAGAAAAATGCAGGTTGCTATGGTCATGACGATCGATTCCTCTATCTTTATTCTTCTGGGGTCGTTTCTTGCAGCTTCTCGTCAACAGTCTGAGGGGCCAGATTATGCCGTTTCACGAATTAGTTGGGAAAATATTGTTCGACGGAAACGGTTGCTCAAATAGACGCAGTACGGTTCTTAGCACGGAGGAGGGACTTTTGGGGTGGCCAGTACTCCTGTTTTTTCTTCGCTTAGAACACTAAATGGAAAATTGCTTCTCGGTTTGAGTATTGTGTTTCTTCTTGAATGTTGCTCGCCTTCTTTCTACCAGAAATCAAAAGAAGAAGAAAAGACTCCAGCCACCGTGTTGCGCTATAATTAGAACATATGTAACAGTCAACCAACTGCATCCTCGGCGGGAACTCTAGGCTCCCCTTTCTAAATCAACGATATCCCAGATGTAGCTTAGATGAAAGGTGACAGTCGAAAAGGAATTCAAGAAGGAAGAGGATAAATATCAGGGGAGAAAGACATGAATGGTCCAACGACAAACTGGAACTATCTATCAAGGGTCACTCTTCCTCCAGAACGAGGGCTGGACAACCCATAACGATCAAATTTAAATGCTCGAGCTCTATGTCAAGATATGGAGTGCTATTTCCCTCACGCCAAGCAATGCATGCTGATTTGTTTGTAGGTAAAGGATGCGGTTTGCTGTCGAAATTTAGCTCACTGTCAATTCTGCAACTTTTCATTTGGTAAGCACTCAAACTAACTGTTTTTCCTTTCTTGGGAGTTGAGAAGGATTACTCTATCTCCAAACTTCTTAGGGAGTTCAACGATGACGTGTAGAGCCCCTAGAGAGGTTGGAAATCATATTTTGAAGCGAGGTTTCTTTTGTTGCATGATGAATAAATTTTTCTCATCTACTTAAAAAGAAGGGATGTTCTTCTTGGGGTAGGGTTTCTATGATCAGAAAAAAAGTGACTTTTGAAGTCCTTTATTGAATAACAGCTTTTTTAAGCTTACATATGAAGTGTGGACTGTGAAGTAAACTGTTCTACTGAAGATTGAGAGGGAGTTATAACTCTTTCTCACACGCGAAGCTGCATAACTTTTTATGTTTTGCCTAGGACTTCGGGACATTAAATACGTTCCCAATACCGCTACTAAAATGGGATTTTGAATTGATTCGAAGCAGAATTGTCAACCTAGGCAATACTGCATTTTTATTGTTCGTAAGCTAACTGGGGTTGCGGTCAATTCTCCCCAACAAGACACGAGAGAGGCTTTCGAAGCTTCTAATTCACTTTTCAAATCTGCATATGACCACCACCAAACAGACCAACTACTACGTAGCATTTCCTCTAGCGAGGCAGTTACTGGGGACCCATCGTGACAACAGGGTCCTCCACCAAAACACCCTTCTCCCGAAAGCTCTTCTCCATATTTAAAAACTTCTCCTGGTCTGTGAAAGTATTAGCACGTTACTTTCTCGCCAAAATAGAAGCGCAGAGGCATCAAATGAACTAAAACATCCTGTGTCAATACCCCAGCGAGTTCGAAAAAATGGAACAAAAGAAGGAGGAAGTAAAAGAAATACCAGCCCTCCAAATCCCATCAGGATTCTCATCCGCCTCCTTCAACTTCCTCAAAAACTCCACCATCTTCTCCTCAGTCACAAATACCGTCTCAACATAAACATCATACCCAAAATCTTCCTGGGTTCCCGCAAAAACCGTGGCTTTGTAGTTGTCATTCGATTTATCGCTTGAAGCGGGATTGATAGGTGTTCGGGTGATGTAATGTTTGGTGTGGGTTTTTGGAAATGAGGACCCGACTGTTTTGAGGAGGAGAGGGATATGGATTGTGTCGTAGTAGGTGCGGAATTCGGAGGGGGTGAGTCCGGCTTTTCGGGTTAGAAAGGCTGTTATTGTGTACGGCATTTTTGGGTATTGGGAATGGGAGATGATTGGGTTGGAGGCTATTGGGTAAAGGAAGGGGTTGGTGATATTTTTGAGAGGAGATTGTGAGTATGTTGGGAGAAAGTGAGAAAGATATTTGGTCACTTTTATAGTAGAACCCACATAGAAACTTAACCTTGTTTCGAGTGGGTCAAAACGTCGTCTTGATAGAGATCACACTTAAGATTATGAATTCGGGTTGACGAGAAAATACTTGCGAATCGAACGCGAGAAATCTAGGGCTCTCATTGGTGGTGAGAAAGCGAAGGAAGTCTAGGGTTCGTCTAAGCGTCCGGCTTTAGGTTGTTTTCGCAGTAAGTCCGATGAACTTTTGGTTCCGGATTTCCGGACTTCTCTGGAACATGGTCGTTAGTGTTAGTTGGAGCAATTATAAACCTAGTATGACATTCCTATTTCCGGGATACTGTGGTAGTTCAGACAATTGATAATAATGCTCACTCACAAGCTAGCTATCACCTCCTCAATTCAAGTACATCCGGACCTGTGAAGTTCGCTGTCGATTCCGAATACCTGGTCATTCTATTATAATGATGGGAACAGTTGTAAGAACACATGGCAGAGGAGCGTCAACTTGTAACTTTTGAGGGCTTTCAAGTACTCGCTTAGCGATTCTACGGGAGGTCGGCAGGTGGCTACAAGCTGTATTATGTAGAATTAAGTATATCCAACTATAGCAGAAATCATGGAAAAAAGCTTTCTAATAACCCTCTATCATCAGAAACGTCTCGCTTAAAGAAATTTGGTGATAAGAGGCAACGAATGACTGGCAACGAATGAAAACAGCAAACACTCTACCCTCCCTACCTCGCCTGCGTCTCCAAAGTCCACCGGAAGGAGACAAAAATCAAATAAACATAACATGAAATCAAATGATAGTAATAATAGACTCAACCCAGCCGACCTTGGTGTCAACAGCGTTGGCCATGCCCCTCCTTTCTTCCTCATTCTCCCCTTCCCGTAATTTCCTTGCATTTGCTGCCTGTTCTGTTGCGGTCTTCTCGTCTAGACTACCATCTGTGCCCGTCTCTGAAAAATGTCTGACATTGAAGCTGTAGTTGTGCCATCCGTTGGGTATTTTGAGGTTGTCGGGTAAGTTGGTCGGTTAAAATAGTCGAAGGCTTTTCCTTCTGCCCCAAGAATTCCAACTCTTTGGTAGCAAAGGTTATGAGATTTTAAATTTCCGGCTCGCTCAAGCACCAGGCCTTGAACTTTAGAATGCTTTTCTTCTGTTGATAGGTACGGTGATATCTGTATAAGAGAGTCTGTTATTACTCCCATAGGCAGCAAGGCAGAATACGAAAGTCAGCCTGGAGGGCTGACTGGAGGGCTGATTTCAATGCAGGCTGATGGATGTGGAAGTTGGTATTACAAAGTTATATATATATATGCCTTGTGCTCTTGTAGAGCAAGGCAAGGAATTCAAGTTTTTTACTCTTGCCCTCTGAAGTGCAACATTCCAACATCTTCAAACTGCGAACGCTCTTCATCACACTGCAAAATAGGTAGACAGAACCATTCAATACATTTTGACGTGGAATCATAGAGTACGTCCAAGTTGATCCAAAGTCTTGAATGAAAATACAGTTTTCATCTTCTATCTCGCCATGGTGAAGTTTTAGTCGCTGTAGCCAGCCTCTGAGAGAAATGAATCCTCCAGATACTTGACCAATGGATCTCCAGTTTCTAATTCTGTTGCAGCTTCCAGGATCTGGATCATGTAAAGTTGATCTTGGGTTATTTCTGCTCCTTCTATCCAGATTTCGGCATTCAAAGACGCCCACGACCAGCTTGGGGCGCAATATGTTTGGTTTCGAGTAGAAGTCCAAAGGGCTACAGGCTGCCAACAACTTGCCCAGAGAAGTTGTACAGGGAGGAAAAGCGACCATAGTCCAGTGAGATAATTTCCGGTGCTATTGAAGCTGTGAACAAGTGGTGCGATATCCTTAGCAAGCCTTGAAATAGCAGCTAGTTTATCTTTCTCTTTAGTTATATACATGCGCATATAGTTTTCTGCGAGGAGATTCCACGAACGGCATCCTGGCGATACAGAATCAGTATATGGTTCGGGTTTGTTGATACTGTAATAGTGACTCTGAATATTTCTAGAAAAACGGTATGTAGATGGAGTGCGTCAGGAGGCTTTTGGAAAACCATTAGGATATCCTTCGGATGCTACCTATATGGTGTTAATACTAAGCTCGAGGAATTTTACCAATGAGAAGGAAGTTCTCACAAGTTCTGAGCACTCCCAGAGGAGTTGAGATTGAGTACAATGAATAATTCGGCTAGAAACACATTGTTCTTGCAGGACCCAAGCACGTTTTTTCAATGGGGCATCTACGACAATATCACTGTTTGTGAGTAATTGTAGACGCTGCCCTCCGACGAAGAATTCTAAAGGAGTGGATTTTCGATATACACCCTACAATGTCTCGCCAAGATAGGGTTTCGAGTTACAAAACAGCCCTTTTGCCCATTTTCAGCCGCTGTTGCCGCTATATTACACACTGCGTTCTGATATATATTCCCCATATTTGCAGACTCTTGCTCCCAATCCGA
The DNA here is from genome assembly GCA_001414355.1 of Hymenoscyphus salicellus. Classification (NCBI taxonomy): domain Eukaryota; kingdom Fungi; phylum Ascomycota; class Leotiomycetes; order Helotiales; family Helotiaceae; genus Hymenoscyphus; species Hymenoscyphus salicellus. Next base: position 8,829 of record LLCD01001172.1, read on the forward strand.
ACTGGAATCCTGAATGATACAGAGGGAGTCAATCTACAGGAATCAGATTCTAAGGTTTCGCGAGAAGATTATAGCATCTTGAAAGGTCTTCGGTAGTTCATCGAAGGATATTCCCTCAATCATTGACGACGAAGTCCTTTCGGAAAGCTTTTTGATCGGCAAATTTCCCCAACAGTGGCTTAGAGTTGCATATCTTGGTTGCACCAGAGAATAGTCCCCACCATTGATGAAAAGCGAAGTTCTGCCTGCTCGTTGGTTCCAAGGGCCAATACCATTTTCGGAAAAGCTCTATTCGGGTCGGTTTTATTACAATTTTTATGACTCGCAAGGCACTGATGAAGCCATCGAGAAGCAAGTTGGAAACTCTTGCTGCCGGTATACTGTGTGCAGTTATGCTCAGTATTCCCTACGAAAACCAGCGTACACTCCTAAACAGATCCAATAGTTTCGACAAGAAAGGTTTTACCAGTAAAGGTGGAGAAGTGGGACAGGAATGGAAAGCAGGAATATACAGCAGAGAGGTTAGTGGTTGCGTACCGTTTACAGGATAAAAGTCGATCATAGGCAATCTTTCTTTATTCCAAAAGAAATTACCCTGGATTGCACCGTGTGTAGACTTTCGTTCCCAACTAAACCCCGGGTCTTTTACCCCTTTCAAAGTTTCTAGTAAATGGGTGTCTCTGGAATTGGACACCATATCCCATAAACGAACACAAATCGAACCATCATCGGCTGAATTTTCCAGGGCGTCGACATTAGATTGATGTTTTACTGTAGCGTCTGCCGGTGGTGAGGTGACGAAAAGTAAGCAGTTGCTACAAAGAAGATGATTCAAAGTCATGATTAGAAATTCAAGAAGGCTAAGATGAGTTATAAAGTCGGTAAGATTCTCTGGCTTGAGTCCGTATCAAAAGCGGGGTAGGCATCGCTGTCACATGTACTGTACTGTACATATCTTGGTGAAGATAGGGGTACAGAGCAACCTCTTGAACCTTCACATACATGAACTCGAATTTATTCTCATACTATTTTAATGGGAAATTGTCTTAGTGTTTATTACCTCCGATAAACCGAAGATTTCTCTTGAAATCAACGCACAAGTTCCGAGAATACGAGCAATGATGCGTATGTGCCAGTTCAGTGCTTAAACCCGTACACATTGTCTGGAGCAAACCCATAGACAAGAAGTAACATCGGAGCTCACGGTATCAAAACCTGCGGTCTCCAAAATACTTGAGTCTTTCCCTTCCTGCCACTACCTAAATTTACCCCAAAAACTTGGCAACTCTACCCACCAGCTCCGAGACCCTTTACCCAGACAACACCCCCCTTGCTTTTCAAGATCCATCGGGATCAAAGAAACCTCGATGAAATCACCAAGCGCCTGAATTACTCAAAATGTCAAATAATACCCCCCTCAAAGAGCTCCAAGAGAAACACTTTATCCAAAGAACAAACTCATCGAATCAACCAAAAACCCCATATCCTTAAGAAAAAATGCTGTAGCCCCCCTCCCAACTTCGTACTATAAAACCACACCGTCCTCGAAGACATACATCCAGTATCCAGAAAATCCAAGCAAAAAAAAGCAAAAAATTGATGCTTTGGGCAGGATAACCTCCCCCCCCCCCCTTTTTCCATTCACAACCACCAACTGCAAACCACGCTCCCTCTCCATACTTCCCAAAGAATGAACTACAAGTCTCACAGCCCACCCCTCTAACATCCAATCGGTGATCAAATTAGCATTCGACAGCAAAACTTCCATTCGTCTCTCGGAAAGTATACATTAAAGAAAAACTCTACTGAAACTATCGCAGAAAATTTCAACACAATTTGTCGCTTTTTGGCAAAATTCTACATGCCATTTCAAGCGAGCCACGACGTAGAAACAAAGGCTGCTGCCATGTTTCGTGGAGTGACTTGGCGAATCTGACTGTGGGAAGAAGTTCAATGCTAAACTAGTGTCTTTTGAACCCAACAACTAGTGGAAAATCCGAATCGTATTGGATGTTTCGTCGCATCATAGTTCACTTCAGCGCCGGTAAGGTTATACAGATCCAGGACTTGATACACCAGTGGAGGGAGGTTCGTACAGTAACTCAAGACTTCTATATTCAAACCCTCCCACCCCCAACTGAAAACTCCCCAAGGATTCTCAATAGTAAGTGGAAATATCATACGAGGACACTGACGTAACTGTCTATTCAGTTTGATAATCAAGTCACCGGTTCCCATTTCAAATCCCCATCATCTGCTTGGAGAAGATTGTGTCCCAAAAGAGACATAAAATGAGACCCACAACCACGAAAGCAAGAAAAACACTCGAGAAAGCAAGTATTTCAGGACTGCAAACCGAAACTTGCAGCACCACAAAAAAGTAAGACCTAGTCTGATCTCCAAGCAAAACATACATACATACGTGTAACACCGTCATCATCCCACGTCCACCTCGTATCATCCTCACCACCAACAGACCAACCTCCAAATATCTAACACCGAATTACCAAACTCGTCTCAAAATCACAACGCCAAACCAAAAATCAATACACCCCCAACCCATCCTACTAAACCCCAAAATCTCCGAGCCGAAGATACCGACCTTACTCATAAGAAGAGGCGTCCGCGTGCAACCAACTGTATCACACCGGGTGAAACCTCCGGTCTATATTTCCTGGAAACAAGGCACAGGTGATACCGTAAAAACGTGGTAGGAGGGCAAGTGACCAAGCGTACGGGAAATCTCATCTGTAAGGAGTAACGGCATTTGTGAGCGAGAGATGTGGTGGCTTGCGTGTAGTGTGGCTTTGCCTTGATTTGAAAGGGAAAAACTGGTGATGGGAGGCTGTGTACAACGTACTACTTACTTCTCATCGTGCTACTTTTTGAGATGTACAAGGGAGGTAGGGGGAGGAGTGGAGGGGTGAGGAACGTGGGGTATGGTGGTTTTTGCGAGTAACATGGGAATGTAGACATCCACATGCCGTGTAGGGAAGGGCACGATTCATTTTTTGTCAGATGACCACTTGGACCCTAACGAAAGTAGGTGACCAGATGAAAAAGAGAATGGATTGCTTACAAGTCCGTAGTGACCCAAGTACCAGATCTGAGATTTAAGGTTATCCTGAAGGATCGGTCCTCTTCCCGGCCGGTGATCCAAGAGGAAGGTATGGATGGATATTTTGATAGCCGCGCCAGCCAGAGGACGACAAGCGGTGAAAGCTGGAAAGCTGGAAAGCTGGAAAGCTGGAAAGCTGGAAAGCACTTTGGTTTGCATTGTTGATCTCCTCCGTTGCTGCCCGGTTTCCTGACTGCTGACTTTTGAATCATTGATGTCCGGAAGAGACCGTGATGGTTCTTATCGGGCAATGAATGTCTCCAATATCTTGAATCCAGAAGGCAGATGGCCCAAACCGGACACCACCTAAAGATAGAAAAGGTGCCTTTTGAAGCAAGCTCGCAACCCGCCAACCCCCCAACCCCCCAACCC
>LLCD01001173.1:0-12311 GCA_001414355.1 Hymenoscyphus salicellus
AACACACTCTGGGTAATTGGACTCTGCATCGGCATGGCCCTGGAAGATGCATCTGAAGCTGCATTTCTGGTTGTGCGAATCGTAAGAGAGCTTCAAAGCTTCCCAGGTGGTTTTGATAGTCGCCAGAACCGGACCCCACGCTGTGGTGGGGCATTTTTAACAACCACGGCTGTCTACCATTTGAAGGTATCGCGACTCGGTGAGAGCGGTACGGACAACTTTCTCTAACGTCTGAAATTTTTCCTGGACTGGAGCCGAACCCTCCTACAATATGTCTTCAAGAACAAAGCTTGAATTGATCTCGCGATCGCAAGGTGGATGAAAAATGCGGCCGAAAAAGCAAACAAATTCCTGTTCCAATAAATCTATGGCTAGTCAATACGAACATGTTCACCGACTTCGGGATGTCTCCCAGCCAACGATTCGGGTGTCGCTTATGACCCCCATTATGAAAGTGTTTGAGGGGGAATATTCCTAATACAACTCTCCGTACACTTGTAACAGAGTAAAGTTCCTCTAAGGAACTGTTCGCAGACTTTCCGAAACAATTGCAGCAGAGTATTTTTTTGGGGACAGTGATTTGGAAAAGCAGACGAGAACAAAAAAGAAGTTTGTACTCCGTATTGAAGGAAGGTACGAGCCCCTAGAAGCTTGGCGGAAATGCGGGGGTTTAGCCTAAAGAGATTAGCTTCGCACTAGCAATATTACCCAGTGGCGCCAGCACCTGACTTTAAACATTTCACCTTTTAATAACTCAAATGCTACACTGTACTTCCGTATAATAACATCTTCACTTTGTGAAATTAGAACTCAAACCGCCCTCAATTGAGAACCGCAAAAACCAAGACAAGAACCACTGAACCACTGAACTCGTCAACATGCCTCAACTGTTGCATCCTACCAACGATGGCGAGCGGTATGAATTGACCAGCCCGACAGTCATGCCCAAGGCAGATGGATTCTTGTGGAACCAGAGAATGATGCTACAAGTGACTTGTCGCGGCTACGCTACCTCACAATACATGCAGCCCGAGCCAGCCAAGTACGCACACGCACCCAACCTGGAAGCAAAGACATTTATGCAGCCAGAGAAGAACTACTACTCACACCATCCGGGTCGATTTGTTTACATCAAGGATGAGGAAACAGGTCAGCTGTTCTCTGCCCCGTACGAGCCAGTACGCAAGCCGGTGGACCGATTCGTTTTCTCGGTGGGAAAAAGCGACATTGCCTGGACCGTGGAGCACTTGGGGATTCGGGTTGATATGACCTTGAGCCTTCCTACACATGATGTGGCGGAGATGTGGACTATCAAGGTAACTAACGTGTCGGGTCGACTGCGCAAGATTAGCGTGTATCCATACTTTCCAATCGGAAATATGTCGTGGATGAACCAGTCTGCCGAGTATCGTGAGGATCTGGGAGGTGTGGTAGCTAGCAGCGTCACTCCATATCAAAAAGCAGAAGACTACTTCAAGAACAAGTTCTTTAAGGATAAAACATACTTCATGTGCGAGACGCCACCAACTTCTTGGGAAACCATGCAGCAAGCATTCGAAGGAGAAGGCGGGTTACACAACCCTTCCTCGCTCTTGGGACCTGAATTGGGGAAAGGAGACGCACGATATGAAACCCCAATAGCCGCCGTACAGTATCGTATCGCACTAGAAGCAAATGAAGCGCGCGAGTATCGCTTCTTGTTCGGCCCTGCCTTTGACGATGCAGAAATACGCGCCATGCGCAGCAAATACTTGAGCAAAGAGGGGTTCGCCGAATCCGCACGCGACTACGCGGGGTACATCAAACAGGGGAGGGGATGTCTTCAGATCACCACACCTGACAAGGATTTGGACAATTTCGTCAATCACTGGCTGCCACGACAAGTGTACTACCATGGCGATGTGAATCGACTGACGACTGATCCGCAGACCCGGAACTACCTGCAAGATAACATGGGAATGAGTTATCTGAAGCCCGGGGTGACTCGAGCAGCTCTTCTCAAGGCGCTCTCGCAGCAGGAAGCAAGTGGATCCATGCCAGACGGGATTCTGTTGACAGAAGGCGCAGAGTTGAAGTATATCAACCAGGTACCTCATACTGACCACTGCGTGTGGCTACCTGTAACTCTAGATGTGTATCTAGCCGAGACAGCGGATTATAGCCTACTAAAGGAGTCGATTCAGATTGCAGATGGCAAAACCTATACAGTTTTCCAGTGCTTTAGTCGTGCCATGGACTGGTTGCTCTCCTCTCGTGATGATCGCGGTTTGAGTTACATCGCTCAAGGTGATTGGTGCGATCCCATGAACATGGTTGGGGTAAGATTCTCCTTGAGCACTTGTGGTGATATATGAGTACTGACATCTCATAGTACAAAGGCAGGGGTGTTTCTGGCTGGTTGACTGTGGCTACCGGATATGCATTGAACTTATGGGCAACAGTTTGTGAGCAAACGGGCGACGCTGAGACTGCAAGCCGGTATCGAGCTGGTGCCCGTGAAGTAAATGAGGTTGCTAATAAATACTTTTGGGACGGTGACTGGTTTGCGAGAGGCATTACCGATGATGGTGTGGTTTTCGGTACCAAAAAAGATGTTGAGGGTCGAATCTGGCTCAATCCACAAGCATGGTCGATTCTAGGCGGAGCAGCAAATGAGCAGCAACGGGTGAAAATGATATCAGAAGTTGAAAAGCAGTTGGACACGCCATACGGAATTGCCATGTTTGGACCACCATACAGCAAGATGCGAGAGGATGTTGGACGAGTGACCCAAAAGTATCCCGGTTCTGGGGAGAATGCGTCCTTGTACAACCACGCGGCCATCTTCTACATTTTCAGTCTGTACAGTATTGGCGAAAACGACAAAGCATACGAGCTATTACGCAAGATGTTGCCTGGTCCATCAGAGGAGGACTACCGCCAGCGTGGCCAGCTACCCGTTTACATTCCCAACTATTACCGTGGTGCTTGGCGCGAGTATCCTCGTACTGCGGGGCGCTCCAGCCAGTTGTTCAACACAGGCACCATGCCATGGGTTTATCGTTGCTTTGTCGAGGGGCTCTGTGGGCTCCAGGGCGACGCTCAAGGCCTCCTCATCCGGCCACAACTTCCTTCGGCGTGGAATGGCATCAAGGTCACTCGTATTTTCCGGGGTGCTACGTTTGAAGTGGATATTCGACGTGCCGATGTAAAAGAAGTGGCTGTCAAGCAAGATGGCAAACTCCTGTCCGAGCCCCGAATTACCAACATCGAGTCGGGTGCCAAGTATCAATTGGCTGTAGCTGTGCCAAAATAGAGGAATTGCTAGTTGATTCTAGATTTGTGCATTTAGATGATGGACCAAGGCTCGATAGAGGAGACCGAAAATATTGAAAGCATGAGAATTGGGGGTTTGGGTTCGTTCCTTCTGAGGAAGATTGCATTTCATGTTCAACCATGAGAAGAGACGCGTCTTGAAAACATAAAATTTTGACCTTCTGCTTTCCAATTTGTCAGGGAATTGGCGCCACAATAGAATATTGAAGTTTTACCTTCTGGCCTCTCAATTACCGCGGTAGCCTAGTTGTAATAAGGGCGGATGTGGTTCTGGAATCTCATTAGCTAGCACATGTCAAAATTGTAGAATGACGACGCTCCTGGTTTTCCTCCACCCCACCTGTTCCTTCGAGGTCAATTCGACATCTTACGAATTAAGTAATTTGTGGTATCCTAGACTGATCATTCGTATAACCAATAATTGCGCTCCGAAAGGGGTGAGTGGAATTTTGGAGGATTTTGCCTCCAAGTGAAAAGCATGGCGCTAGTCCATTTTGGGCTAGGTCAGGGCGCGAATCCCGAACCTGCCCCGAATTAAAGTCATTTAAGACAAATCTCGTGATGGATAATAAAAGCGGCAGTAAATCGTATCTGCCTATATCACCCTTTTTCCGGCTTTGGAAGGTTAATACAAGTCTGGCGAGTCAGTTCTCCGAAACAGTTAGCACAATTTAAAATCTCTGAAAGGTTGGAATAACGCGTTAGATAGTTAGGTACGAGCCTGGTATTTACTGCCGTTTTTTTTGGTCAACCGCGAGGATAACTTACATAGATTATAAAACTCTTGCTTTGCTGGAGTAAGTGTTTGGGAGATGATTCTTCTTCTATTAACTTCCAAGAATATAAGGGGCTCATAAGAAGGAAGACTTGTTTGCTTCACGTGACTTTGTGATCCTGTTGCAAGAAATGTAAGAAAATCTAATACTCAAAATTCCATTCGAAAGGTAACATCTCTAAGACCGTCAATTCTAAATATAGAAAAATGTAAAGTAAAGATAAAACTTGTAGTCTGCGCTAAATCAATTACGCCGCCATTGCATCCCATAAATCATGAGTTATTTTAATAAACATTTGAGGGGGGGAGGGGGGTGGGTTCGGGCATCGTGAAGATTTGTCCTGGCAGTTTCTAAATTTGCATTTATCACGGTTGACTCTTTGCGGTTGACTTACTACCTTCTTAATACTTACTCTTTTGAATAGCAAATTTGAAACATGAGCGTGATCTTTGTACGTATGTGGGTTCTTGGGACTTTAAAGTATAACTAGAGTCGAATCACCTATCATTGTTACTCCTCACTATTCTCCAGCCTTCCTTCTTTGCCTTACCGTTCGTCAGTTCTTCATGAATCTGTCCAAAAATTCGTTCCTCGCCACAAGACCCCTCAACCTCTTACCAAACACCCAAAGTGGGATTGTCAAAGCTGTAACAGCAACGAATGTGCCTCCCAGTACATTAAACACATTCAATACACCATTCTTGGTGAGCCAATCGTTGACAAAATAAGTAAGTCCAAACGTTAAGAGATTACGAGCGTTGATAGCCACAAAAGCTATGTGTTGTCAGTAGTCTATTTAAACACTGGACGATCACAAGAGGGGGTAGAAAGCATACCTTCTTCAGCCAAGTTTTGATAGCTGTCAATGACATATCCAAAACAACAACCGCCAGCAAAAGCCATTGCCATGTTCGCCAATCCAAAAGTCAAAACTGGTCCAATCCAATGTGTTTGGTAATGTACACTCGCTCCAAATCCAAAGAATCCAGCAACGCCAAGCAAAAACACGGGGATCATGAGGACCAGTCTGAATTCCGGTTCATAGATACCATGGTTTTTCTTAGCGAGGTAGAGACAGAGATAATCATTCAAAGGGCCTGAAATGACTTGTCCGACTATTGTCAGGATAAATGGCGACAAGGAAATGAGACCAACTTGAGAGACGCTGAAGTTGTAAGGTTCTCGAGTGAAGATATTGGCGTTAACGACACTGAAAACAACGATCCAGGTTAGAGTTACTCCATAGATAAGAAACGCCCATAGTACTCCCGGATAAAAGAGGACAATTGCGGGACGAAGGAAGATTTTGAAAAATGGAGCATTGCTGTATCTTTTTCCTGTTGAGAAACGAAGTGATTTCAAGTATGGCTCTTTAAGTTCTCCGGACGTCGAGACCGCCGGAGAGAGTTTTGGTGGTGATACCGAGGAGTCTTCTTTGGAAACGATATCTTGTTGCTCTTTCTCTCCGTCAGATGTGTGAACAGGGACTTCAGCGAATCTCTCGAGAAGAGTTGGCCTAACATAAGCGGTTTCGGGAACCCAGAAGATAACGAGGAAGATAAAAACCCCGAAAAATATTGCACATATTCCAAATGTCCATTTCCATCCAATGTCCTTCTCGCTTGTTAGTTGAATTCCTTCCAAGATTTCGATAATACCTACCTCAATGATGTAACCACTGACCAAACTCCCCCCAGTGATACCACACAGCAAGAACAAGTTCCAGACAGCAATTCTCGTAGCTCTTTGATGTACAAAATACAAATCTCCAACCGTATTTTGGACCAAAACCTCATATGGCGCCATCCCGAACCCGGAAACAATCCTACTGGCGAGAAAACTATTATAGTTCTTAGAAAATGCACCCCATACACTTGTGGCAAACATAACTGAGTTGTGTTAGCAACCAATAACCGCAGGATATGATGTGCAAAGAAGTTGGGCTCGATCTTGTAACATTTGAGGGCACTCACTAGCGATCGCCACAATGTAAATCGGTCTCCTCCCGAAGGTCTTGGCAACGGGACTAACGAAAAATAAAGAAATTCCGAGTGTGAGAATCAACCAGGCGGTGGCTTGAGAAAGAGTGTTGATGCTAATGTCAAGTTCATGTGCAACCTGGACGAATCCAGGCGATAGCATGGGACCAAACGCACCAACTACAGCAGCGGAAAACCCGACGATGAGGAGGATTGAATCCTTTTTCCATGTTGGCCACTAATTCTGTCAGTATGCTGCGGAATATAGCTGCAGCTTGACACACATTCAAAGGGTCATTTGGAGAGTCGGTTGGTTGAGGAACTAAAATGACATGAGAAAGTCGACCAGTTCCATGCTTCAAATAAGTCCTAGGAATCTGCTCAAATTCACGTGGGACATCAGATTGATCATTCATGAAAGCTAAAGTTTCTTCATCAGCATTCTCTCAATTTCGCCCATTTTCAACAGAATCTTACCTGTCCCAGGGACTAACTCCATGTGTGGGTATTCAAGAATTCCGTACATGGCTTCGATACTTAATACCCCGCTCGTTTCAATCGACGATTTCCATTGAGGAGACACACTGTTGTCTTATAGGTGACAACCGTGTAAGCGATGGTAGGCGAACGCATATGACTAAAGTCACTAAAACCCTTACTCAAAATCCATGAACCTTATTTGCGTTAAGATTTATGTGGGACGGTTACGACGAAGCCAATAGGATGGGAAGACTAGGTCACTCCAAATCAATACCCCAGCATTGGATGCTAGTGGGATATGGGTATCATTGTGAATGGTGGATAGAGATGAAGTTAGTGTGGTAATCTGCAGCTGTGAGAATAGCCTGAAGTTTAGGTGTGCCCATGGTGGCATTTTAAATGCAGGGTATACATAGATGATGCGGTGGGGCATCGCTTGAAAAATCGTTCCACCACATGAACTCAAATCAGCAATGCAATTAACCTCGGTCAATTTTGCTTATCATCAGAGTGTGTTTGCCAATAAGAAAAGCAATGCGATTGAAATGAACCTTTATCTCGTTTCTTTGTCCTTTATTGACGTGGAACTCCATCAGGACGAAGTCAAAGCATATTTCTTTGTCGTCAGTTCAAAAATTCCGCACTCGAACATGGCCTTTTACCACCCAACAAAGAACGGATTTCCTGGTTACACAAGATCAGTAGAGTTCTTTCCCGCACTATTCTTGTAACCATTCATCTAATTTAGAAGATATCCGTTTCAGTCAATACTTTCAATACGATACACGATATCATGTCCAATAATGTATATGCGAACGTCAATGCCGTCCGACAACGAGTTTTTGGGATCACAATCTCTCAGGCCAGGAAGCTCTCAATCGCTCTGGTGGAAATGTAGATGATGCCGTGCGAAATCTCGGTGAAGACAGAAGAGCCCCTGTGGGGGAGGGGGTAAGGGGAAACCGACCCAGAGACCCAAGAACAGCTTCCCCGATAAACACATACCCGCGACGTTTATTGCAAACGAGTCTTATAACACCTTCACCTATAGCATTGTCTGCCAGAAGGAATTCAGCTCGACGTTCCGGCTTTCGACAGAGGTCCATTACCAATTTTGCGAACACCTTCACCTCTACCACCACCTGCTGTTAACCCTCCTCGTATTGAATCACCATCGTCTCTTGAATCACCCATGGCAATTGATTTGGGATCAATAGGCTCGGACGCCGGTAGCGAGGATAGTTTTACAACCGCTCTTAATAGAACAGAATGGATGGCGAGCGAACTAAGATGGATTGAAGGAATCGAGGGTCCGAATATCGCGGGTCCTATTGCCTCTGCTCGTTGGGAAAATCAGCGCTGGAAGGGAACCAAGTATTTGGGTGACGGGAATAATGGAATCATTGGGCTTTGGGAAAGAAGGGAGGGTGGACTTCCTAATTTGCCTGTCAGTCAGCTGCCGCAAGAGGCACACAAGGTGGTTGTCAAATAGCAAGAGTATACTGAAGACTTTCAACGAGAAGTAGACTTCTTTTGAATACTTTCGAATAGGGGTTCAAAACATATGGTTAAGATGTATAAAGTGGTGCAAGGTGAAAGGGGGTGTGATGTGGGTATTCTTCGAGTGCTTTTCCCCTCTTTCGGGTTTCTATAGATGGATTGAGATGCTATTCTTCTCTTTGGACTTCTCATTTCCTCACACCACCCTGTTTTCTTCTATTTATTTTGGGCACACTTCTAGAAATGGCAATACTGACTGCGATACCACCCACAGCATGGCTCCGCATTGCAAACGGCGCGGAATATGGAGAATGAAATGGAGGATGAATCCGAGCTCTCGAAGTTCCAGGATTTCGAGGTAAGGAGAATGTTCATGGAACTGTGCGACGGTGAAAGACGTTTACATGTATGGCCCCCCGCCCTCCCGCAAATGTGTAAACAGATATTAACAAATATCAGAAAATATACGCCAATGAACCCCTTTCCAGAACGCCTTATCTGGTACGAGCCTTCGCCCACCAGCCAGTTGAGCAAAATAGAACGATCTAAGCTTACATCTTGTTAAATTACAGGAGAATATTCATTTGTTTAGCCAGGTCCCTCGTAGTGCTTAAATATGGAAACTAAAACTTAAGAGCCGGAAGCAGGGATTGGAACCAAGATCATAACCTAGTACACTTTGATATTAAAGGAGACAATGGTGATAGTATGCTCAGCTCTATCTTTCGAGTAAGGTGAAAATTGACGAAGAAACAGTATTTTTAAAGCTAGACGACCCTGACCCCGAGCACCGAGAAACACCACTTTGCAAGGCCAGTTAAGCTAGAAAAACCCATGTATTGAATGTCCTAGAAGTTTCTAATTCTAACTGGGAAAAAATAGCTTGCCGACTTTGGATGCATGCAGAATGCCCCGCAACGGGCGCAGCAACAAGCTAGCAAGACATGGGCACGTAATACTCGTTTTCTGACACGCTTCAAATCCCATCATGCTACCCCAGCATGCTCAATATCTCTGTTGACAACTTGTCATGAGGTGTATTGATAACTGAGAACGATATAGGAACAAGCGCATAAAGGTTACCAGCCGGAGAGGTTTTACAGAAGCGCAGCAAACGTATGGTGAGTTGATTCTTCCCCTTACGAAGTTACCAACACCCAAAGGCCTTTTCTAAAGAGAGTCTGAATAGTCGAGTCGGCAGAATCATGGCAAAAATCCTCTTGCGAGGCCGTGAGACTTGGCGGGGGTCTGGTGGTCCGCGACCTTAGTGAGTACCCAGCTTTTCTTCTTTTGTTGGTTAACCCTAGAGCTGAGACATTCCTCATTCTTAAACTTTTGATAACAGTTCTTGAGACTATTGCCCCGTCTGCTCCTCAAATATACCCCAGGAAGTATACTGACTCCGAGATCCTGCAGCTTCAAGCTCATTCCCGATTCTCGCTACACGAAAGTCATCCGAGCAATCGGCACCGATCTTCTCGATGCTCCGTATTCCGTGGCACTTCGAAATCTCGTTCTCCGCTGCCTAGCATACGATTGGGACCATCGATCAGGCACTCGGCAATTGTTAGCAACAATCGAGAGAGCTATTCCAGTTGCAGATGCAGCCCAGGAAGAAGCGGACAGATTGAGTGCAAAATTAGAGGAGGAGTTTGCTCAGATGGAAGCGGAGACATAATCCCAACAAGAGGACCAGGATGTAGAGATGGCCGAAACGGAACAAGACCAGACGACACAGTAGCAGGGGTCGCTTATAAGGGAACTGGAATTGACGCTAATATCAGAAGAGAGAAGAAGACGAGAGTAGATGCGGATAGACACGGAGGTACAGGAACTGTTAGACTCGCAGGAGGAGTGGGAATCTCAATCTTTGGATCGATTCGCTTTTGGGATGGATTGTTTCGTCTTTTTGTGTAATGCATTCAACTTGAAATACAAAATACAATTAAAATTTTGGCATTCGCGATACTTGTGGGTGATGTGGTCAGAGCGAGGTCTTTACTTGACACTCCCAGTGCGTCCATCTAAAAAGGTAACAGGTGTATATTAAAAAATGTCGGTATCCTTCCAGGTCCAATATCGATGTTCAGCCTTGAGGGAAAGTGTATACTTTTGACCAGTGAGGCTTTCTCGAACCACTTCCAAGAAACTAAGCCTTAAAAGGCATCTATTGATACCATAGCCCTGTGAGTACACTTTCTTGTCGGAATATGAAGCAATATACCTTCGTGCGTTCGTACGATCTTCCCTTAGTCCCTTGAGTGGAATTTAAGCGAGCAAGTACCTGACACACCAAACACGTCAACGTAACCACGATCACCTCCCATGTTCCAAAAACCCCACTCCATCCCACCCAAACCAGGTTCAAAAAGTCTCATTATCTGCAAGCTGACAGTCTGACAACCACCTGCAAAGAAGAGAAAAGAACTGAGGGGTTAACAACAAGGATCCCCTGAAGCTCTCAAAAGCGGGGTGTGTGGGGTCCTCTCCACATTGGCCAACGAGTACCGAATTTCAACCTATATCTTCCTCCTGTTAAGTATGCACTCCTCCACACTCTTCACACTTTCTATCGAATAGAAATGAGTCTGACAATAATTATAGTACCAGGATTGTGATATTTCGGCAGTGAGGTAAGAAGGATTTTTGGAGGGGTTGTTGAGAAGATTTGGAAACTGACATGAGATGGGTAAGTAGATAGGGCAGAGAAACCCCATTTTCGAACTAAAAACCAAGAATCTTGGAAAAGGGAAAAGAATAAGAAGATGTCGTTTTTTGAACGAGAACCAGATACGGGGATAAAGGTCCTCATCGTGGGAACTGGTTTCGCTGGTCTCTCGGCAGCTCTGGGTAAGATGAGCTCTCATCTCACCGTTTCTCATTTGACACCTCCAAATCGACACGACATCTTAATCCAACATTTCGAGTTCCCCCAAAAGTCACTGAAACACCGAAAGACCAAACTAACTCCCCTCGTCGCCACCAGAATGTTACCGCAAAGGACACGAAGTCTTAGTCCTAGAATCCTACACAACACTCAAACCCCTCGGGGACGTAATATCCTTCGGCCCCAACGCCTCCCACATCTTCGCCTCCTGGCCAACCTTCACAGACCGCCTCCAAGAAATCTGCCACGCCACAAACGAAATCGTAATAAAAAATCCACAAGGCCTTGTTCTCCTCCGTCAATCCTGGGCCGAAGAAGAGAAAAACTATGGAATAAATTATAATGGTCATAGAGGCGAGATCCACACCACATTATACGAATATGCGAAGGAAGTGGGGATAGATATTAGACTAGGACATAAAGTGACGGACTATTTTGAGGACGAGAAGGAGGCGGGTGTTGTTGCTAATGGGGAGAGGTTTGTGGGGAATGTTGTTCTGGCGGCAGATGGGGTTAGGAGTACGGGGAGGACAATTGTGTTGGGGTATGAGGATAAACCTAAAAGTAGTGGATATGCGGTTTATAGGGCTTGGTTTGAGGTAGGAAGGTTGAAGGATGATCCAGAGTTGGCATTTGTTTTTGAGAATCCGGATGAGATTATTACTTGGATTGGTGAGTGGGCTTTCATGTTTTCTTTGACCAGATGAGGGGGAAAGGGACTGATGATTTAAGTAGGCGAGGACATCCACTTCATAGTCGCAACTCCCAAGAAAGGTCGAGATTTCAGTTGGGTCTGCACACACAAAGTACGCCCCCCCTTTTCCTTTCCTTCCTTTCCTCGCCGCTCTAACACACCCCTAAGGACGAAGCAGACATCGAAGAATCCTGGCAAACCTACGCCCCCCTCTCCGCCGCAAGAAAGAACCTCGAAGGCTGGGACCCCATAATCCACAAAATCATAGACGCAACCCCCGACCCAGTGATAGATGTAAGCAATTGGGACTTCGTTCTCCCACTTCCCCGTCACTCCTGAATAAATCCCCAACCAGGCAATAACTGACTCCCCCATCTTCTAGTGGAAACTAGTCTACCGCGACCCCCTCCCGAACTGGGTCTCCCCAAAACGCCGCATCGCCCTAATAGGCGACGCAGCCCACCCCTTCCTCCCAACCTCCATCCAAGGCGCCTCCCAAGCTCTCGAGGACGGCACAACACTAGGTGTCTGTCTCGCTCGTTGTGGGGGCAAAGTCCAAGAGGCTCTTGCGGCGTTTGAAGCTTTGCGATACGACAGGGTGTTGAAGGCGCAGAAGACGGGAGAGACAACGAGAGATAGGTGGCATAAAGCGAATTGGGAGGAAGTGAAGAAAGATCCCG
>LLCD01001174.1:0-12308 GCA_001414355.1 Hymenoscyphus salicellus
CCCTACCACGGTTTCCCATGGGTTTTCACTCTTCCCTCAGACGTAATGACAATTTGGTATTCCATTCGTGAGGATCTTTCAGTTCAGAAGCACTTACACGAAGACAAAATTTCGGAGTATCTAACTCAGTAGAAGGTGCAACTCGTAATGTTGCGCTGACCTTGGTGGTAGATAGTATGCTCCAAGCACGGTCCGTATTTCCTGTGGATAAGCCCGAAAGGGTACCTTGATCATGAAGTGTCCTTTCCTGTAGTTCAATATCTTCACCGGTAACGATTGAACACCACGGCTTATTCTCACGCAAGCCAATAACAACAACAAATTCCTCTCTGATTCTGAATCGAATCGTAGCCAAGTGACAGGTCCCCGCCTGGTATGAGTATGTAAGTGTTTTTTCCTCGTCCCCCCAAACGGCCCATTCCGAAATTCCATGTTCCATTGGCGCAACTATATTGTTCGCCTCCTCTTCCAATGAAATTTCTATTTCGCCCTTTCTCGAAAAATATGGCTCGTCTGAATTTGGAAACTGATCATCGCTAGAGGGTAGAACACACAATGTTCTGTGCTTAAAATTCCCTAGATCTGCCATATTACGAGATGACAATACTCCTGGAGAGCTTCTTGCGAAAACTTGGGGATTTGACTGTATTTCTCGAAGCTGGACGCAAAGTAGAGTTGGCGGGCCAAACAGATCTTCCTCTTCGGGCCTGGAACAAGAAATCCAACCAAGAAGAACTCCAACAGATGAGATCTCGAGGACTGGGAGAGTAAGTACCAATCCTCTACTTGTCAAGGCCGGGGGAGGGTGATGGTCGAGTTGATGACCTTGGTGTCTAAATCTAGGGACCATTCGATCTGTCTCGACGGTTGAGAACTCGGCGGGAGAGTGTGCAAATATTCCACGATTAGTGGGCCCCAAGGAATGCGATTTCCAAGAAAAAATAGTGTAGTCTTCAGTCTGTTTTATGATTTCTTCTTGAAGCCGTATAAATGCACGCTTGCCCTCACCATATAACATAGGCATAAACACATTGAAAAGTCCCATTAAGGAATATGCAGTGTCTTCTATGCGAGTAGTATGCCTATATGCAGCCCATGACATTCTTTCCGCAACGCTTCGTGTAGTGGGGTCGGCTCCACGAAGAACTACCGGATCGATCAAGGTGATTTTGGCGATCTGCTCACAGAGACTTTGCTTGGTTCCAAGCTCGTTCCAATGTTGGTCGTAAAATTCGACAAAAGACGGTGCAATAAGCTCTTCTATCAACAATATAAGCACTTGACCATGATATATAGGGGACAGATGTATTTACGAAGGGTCCAGCCACGTTCAAACCACCTACATCTATCAAAAGAATCAACATCACCATCATTACAGTTTTCCAAGTAGACATAGCATATCGCTGCATTCTTATACCACTTATACATGGAACAAATAGCCTCTTGAAGCTCGGTGCTACTTGATTTGTCGATGCAACATGTATCAACCCAAACATATTTGAAGCCGTGCTTCGCGGCTAGATTGCAGCATTGTCTGATCTTAGAGTAGCCCCGTCTCTGCTCAGCAGTGGCGTCACGCATATCATCAAACAAAACCTCCTCGTCACCCCATGTATGAGAAAGAATGGCATATTGAAGACTGTCGCTAACAGGGACAGTTTCCATCCGAAGAGGATCGGAGTTTGCCACGAGCAAGCGCATGCCGACCCTGCTTGACTCTCGTGATTTTGAGGCACTCTTTCGAATTGCTTCTTGTAGGCGCATAAGAGCTTTGGATTTCCCCTCCCCATAAATAATTGGCATGCTAACATCGAAAATTCCCAGTAGTGAGTACGCATTATCCTCTTCGCGTGTACATTTTCGATTGGCTGCCCAGGACATTCGTTCAGAAGGGCTGAAGTCGGATAAAGGAGATCCCCGGAGAGCCTGAACGGAAATACCAGTAATCTCATAGAGCAGTTGCTCCATTGATGACTTGTCGCCTAGGTGTTGACCATCCGAAGAAAAGAATTCCACCGAGCTAGGCGCAAGAAGTTCTTGGAGTGACCACCTGCGAGTAAACCATACGCTCTCTCGAAATGCAGCCTCCCATGGAAGCTCGGTATTCTGCTCTGGATCGCCTCTAAAAACATCGGAAAGATACACGTAACAGACATATGCGTTTTGATACCAAAGAAACATTGAGTTGATTGCTTCTGACAACTCTGCGCTGCTTGATCTGTTGATACAGCACGTATCAATCCAGAAAAACTGTATCCCATCGCTTAGGGCCTGATTACTACAGAAACGGATCTTTCTGTACCCAGGCTTGGTATGGGCTGTATCTTCTTCAATATCTTGAAGGGTTAAATCCCCGTCATCGTATCCCCACGTGTGAGAAAGTATGGCATATTGTGGAGTGTTACCATCATAAAACTCACTCATTTTGAGCGTATTAGCATTAAGAAGGCGCATGTTGAATCAGAATGGGAGGAATGAGTTTGGGTCTGGCCGAAAAATATTCTGAGATTGAAGGGGCTGAAATCCACGCTAATCTCAATATAGCTAGACTTATCTTGGAAGGTGTATTAGCCGGTCAGCCAATTAAACGATGATATCCTCCCGCAAATGAAGAAGAAAGAGAGCCATATAAACTCGTTGCTCGTTGCCATAAAATTATGAATGTCATTGATAGAAGGAATAGGAATTAATCTAGGGATGCGAAAATAAATTGTCGGAGGGATCGCAAGTCACTAGTCCATAGGTTTTGCGCAGATTTCACATCCAATAGAGCGACAATACTAGCTTGTTGGGAGGTTCAAAGTTGTTATTTCGACTTCCAGAAGAAGACTTTGTTGACATTATCGCTAGAAGAACTACTCCATTACCTAAATCGAGAAGTCTATTTGCATGATACCACAAAAAATTATTTCTAACCTAAACCGATATATCTCCATCCATCACGGGACACAGATTAATAGATTTCAAACGATACAAGGGGATTGAGAATTATATACTATATGTAAATAATACCTTCTAGGTCTTCTGTGGAAATTAAGAGGCTCGCCCCGCCCCCAAAAGGGGCATCAAACAAGTTGCAGCCAATGCACTTTGAGTAAACAATTTCAGTCGAGTCAGCTACGTAAATAATGATTCGCTTGGTATCTTTAAATGAGTACTTTCAAAGTTGAAAATGCGCACTAAGTTGCTACATCGTCCAAATCCACATATCTCACACCCCCGGCTGCAACCCCATCATCTGGCCAAATCGCCGTTGTGTTCAAACTAGAACTCAAAACCTCCGGCCTTCTATAATGCCCTACAGCATCAATCCAAGCCTTCACACCCCCTAAATCTCCCAAATCCACCTCTCCAACAACCAACATATCATCACTCCCCTCCTGCGGACCCCCAAGAAAGGCACAAAAAGGATGAATAACAGCACTCCATCCACCACCTTCCTTAACCAGAACTTGCTCGCCTAAATTCTCTTCCATCCACTTCAAACAACTGTGGTCAACAAAATTGGATGCACAAATAACGAATACCTGGGCTGTGAGTGCGTGGTTCTTCATTAAAGCCTCGATTTGAGAGTCAGCTGCTGTTTCGAAGCCGGACATGGTAGAGAGGGCTGGCCAGGATGCGGCGTGGATTTGTTGGTTTTGGTCGATGAGGGATTGGCGGGCGAGGTTCATGGTGTTTTCCCAGCAGGCGAGACCTGCTATGCGACCGAGTGTTGAGGGGTAGGCCTTGAGGGTGTGGCCACCTATTAAGAGATTCAGTTCTATTTTTCTTTGGGATATCGAGTTGATATAAATTTCTTTTTTGTCACGTCCAACTGGAAATAAAGAGAAAGGTATAAAAAATGTGGCAGTGAGAGAATGCCGCAACAAAGTGTACATACTACCTTGAGCCCACACAGCACGCTCAACATAGGTGGGCTGGAGTTTTCGATGAATGCCCAAGATACTTCCGTCTCGGTCGATGAAGACTTGGGAGTTGAAAAGGGTATATCCACTTTCTACTCTCTCAGAGATACCGAGACATATTGCCACTTGGTGCGTTTTGCAAGCCTTCATGACTCCTAGAAGATCACCCCAGTCTTCCCAACTACCACACTCTCTTGAAGGATAAAAAAGTCAGTCAATTTTTTCTCTATCTATTCTCGTAGGCTTGTATTGAGACAAGACAAAAACCGAAACCGCCAACAGAAATGGATGTACTTACGTTTACCATATTCAGCGAGTGCTCCGATCTGTTTCAATGGCGGATAGCATTCGATGAAATAAGGATACCCAGGGACGAAAGTCTCCGGGAACACGAGATAATTGATTTCATGAGTAGCAGCAGTTTCGATGAGCTTGATAGCCTTGGCAAGCGAAGCCTGCTTGTTCATGAAGATGGGTGCCACATGTGCAGCAGCAACTCGGAGTTTCGTGGATTCCCTTTCCATCGTAATTCCCAATGTTTGAGGTATGCATTTCGAAAATAATTCGAGGTGATACCGTAGTGATGAGTGGGAATGCATTGGTGCATGTAGGTACAAGATTCCCCGCATTGCGCGACAAAAATAGACGTGGTATGATTGGCTTAATCAACATGCAATCAGCCAATCATTGCGTCGCTCTGTATTGTACTCCCTGCTCGCTTCCTTTTGGTTTGCTTGCTATCTGTTTGCCTTTTAAAAGATAAAGGATGGGGAAATTCCTTCTTCACTTCAGACTTCTTTTGTAGGATGGAGGTGAACAGAATTCAGAATCATTCTGAACCAGAGCTTCCACACTAGAGCCGAAAATGGAGACCACGAGAACAACCCCAATTTACACCGTGAAGGACATCCCAGGGAAGGGCAAAGGGCTGGTTGCAAACGAAAAAAGCCCGAAAGAAACTCCAATTCTGTCCGAAGAGCCCGTCATCACATTCCCTCTGCCTGGCAAGCACAACGAAGAAGAGGTCAAAATGTCAATTACCATCCAAGTCAACGCTCTCGACAAACACAAACGACAAGAGTTTCTTTCCATGCATAACAACTACATTGTTCCCAACAAACATGCCGAGAGATATGTCGATCTTTCAATCAAACGCCCTTAATATGCATGACAACGGAATATCGGGTGCCATCTTCCTTGACGGCTGTCGCATCAATCATTCTTGCGATAAGAACACACACGAGCATTGGAATACGAACATCAAACGAAACACGGTACATGCCTTGAGAGACATTGAAAAGGGCGAGGAGATTTCGATATCCTATCTAGACGGCCCCAAGCCACGCAACGCAAGACAAAAGCGACTTTAAGAGAAATTCGGGGTTGACTGTACATGCCGTCTTTGCTCTTTACCGATTGAACAGAGCCAGGCAAGTGATAAAAGACTGAAGGAGATATTCCGACCCTCATCAGACAAGGTGGACTTGCTGAACGCCCGCCATCTCCACACCAAATCCTTCATAACTTTGATCAAAAGGTCTGCCTCTACAATGAGCAAGGACCAGACATTCTTGGCTTGGCGAGCGCTTTTCCCATTGCTGCCCAAATCGCCCTCACCCATGGTGACTTGGCAAGAGGACTTGTATTTGTGAAGAAGGCCATATCCTTCTGTCAGATTTGCCTCGGAAACGACAGTCCTCAAGTGATTGAGTTTCAACCGATAGCGCAGGACCCAACACTGCACTTGTTGTACGGTCGGACAATGCAATGGAAGACAAAAGTGGAGGAAACTCCGCGTGGGCTTGCAGACGAAGACTTTGGAGACTGGTTGTGGCGAAGGGAGAGGCCGAGACACCCACGACAACTCCAGAGCCACGATAACTTTACCCATTTCAGTAGTCTCCCGGATAAGGTAGCAGATGCTAGCTATTAGTACAATTTAGGCGAGATTGTGGATGCAACCATACCTGACCGTTGGCATATAACTCTCAAGGACGATAAAGACAAACCGATCCAGCTGTTCTTCTATAGCGATGGTCGAGGAAATGAAATTAAACCTTAGCTTCGGAAGGGACAATCCTCGATTCAGGACTCCATGAATTTATGTCGGGGAAGTTCGGTATTCGCCTTGAAGATCACAGGCTCATCAAGGTACCAAAAGCCATTTCGAGCTATAAGAGTCTCCGTTAATCCATAAACAAGATCTTTCCACTATCTCTGCAAAAAACAGTTATGTTGACGGAACAGGCCCAGGAGTTCTCTTCGACAAATGCCAATGGAATGCAAAAGTGCTACGGATGTGGTAAGGAGGTAAGGTCTCTGCAGACGTGTGCAGAGTGTTCATATTTCTGGTATTGTAACAGGGTAAGTTGTCGTTAGAACATGCTTCTTATTTAACACTCAAATGCTAACATGACTTGGCAGGACTGTAAGGTCACCGACTGGAACGAGAAAGGCCACAAGGCTACTTGCAAGCATCTCAAGGATCCCGATTTGCGAGGATTACTCTTCTTCTACTGGGGGAAGTGAGGGGGGGATCTGCAATTTCCTCTCCCCTTAAATTAATTGGGGGTTGGGACCCGCGATGGGAAAAGGATCTATGCGAAGGTTCTGAACAAGATATTCAAATTGAAGGGTAGGAATATAGAAATACAAGACACTCGATAGAGGATTTTCATGACCACTCGGTGTGAAATGAAATCCAGCGTCGCAACTGCAATTACTGTGACTGAAATGAAGACTTCCAAGTGAAATATGGGGTTCTATGACCTAATTGAGACAGACCACCGTGAGCTTTGGATCCTGGAATACGGTAAAAAAGAGAAGATCTTCTGACGCATTACCGTCTCGCAATAATCGGCTTGCGTTTGGTGACACATTCAAACCGTCGTGCCGTGCTCAATTGAGGCTCGAGTTCGATTGGCGCGGGGGAGAGGGGTTCGCTCCTGCCTCGAAATGGTCTGTCGACTTGAAAGACTGGACTGGAAGTCGCTCCTTCCCTCTCACACTTCTTCACTCAACCGACGCGACCTAGACCCCGCGCTACCGCGACGAAGAGAGCGAGGAGGGCGGGTATGACCCAGCCCACGTCCAGAGTATACCTCCGTGGCGAGATGCAGTTCCGTCCTTGATAAAGTGTGTCGAAGGTTTAATATACACGATTTTCCGTCGTCGGAACTAAATCGCTGGGGTGGGCGAGAGGGGGTGTTCTGGTAGAGATGAGAAACTCGTAAAGGGGAACTGAAAGCTGTGTTGGTGAGTATGCGGGAGGTGATTTGACGTAGACCTCTTCTTGCGCTGGGAGGTGTTGATCCAGATTGAGGTCGAATAAGGTCGAAGTCAAAATGAAGTTGGTGATCTCAGGTACCTTCGAACCTCACACCACTTCCACTTCCCCGCTCTGCCTCAGAAAACAAGAACTTCCACCAACTCGTACACCTGCAGAACCCGATCTCTCCACAAAACCCGTTGACAAAGCTGCCGGAGACATCCAATACCGAAATCTTATCTCCAGATTAATACGGCAATATCTACCTCCCGCAGCCACGGAGGCGGACTGGTACATCTTCATCTTGTCCATGTCGTCTTAAATTGTAAGTGTACTGTGTCTCCCTAGCAGTTTCAAAACATACAAATAAGATCTATTCTGTAGCTCACCTCCAAAATCCGATCCTGAACGCCGAAAGGAGATTTCGACAATGCGATATAAAATGTGGATATAATGATTATGAAGAGGCCGGGCTCATCGGCACCCACCTGACCAATTGCTGCTGAAATAATTTTTAAGCATTTAGTAATGAATGTCTCCGTAGTAAATCCCCATAAATACCCGTTTTTCACAAGATGTCTCCGTCGGAACATCCTTGCTCCTATCCACTTGTTACCAACTGCCACTGTTTGTCTTGTGGGAGCCTCCTTCTCCTGCCATTTCCTTCGAACCCGATTTTTCTGCGAACATCGGAGACGCAAGTCCAAGGGGCAAGCGCACGTCCATGTGTTATGGACAAATCAGAATTCTGGAAAGCTTTTCGAAAGGACCCTTGAGGCTTTGATGCCCGTTGGATCTCAAAATCCCGGACTATACCCAGGGCCAGTTATCAGATCTCAACGGCCTGATGATGTCATGAACACCGATGGTTTTACGAGAACGAAGATTTTATATGTTCTTGTTTATGGCAGGATTTTCATATTTCGACTTCTAGGTTGGAAGAAATGTCATTTGCAGGAGTATAGCATTGTTGGTGGAGGGTTTTCCTTCAAATAACCCCACCAAAAGTCACATTACTTTATCCCATCTAGAAAATTAGATAATTACTGCAGGGGTTTGGATTTTTATGATTTTTATACAGCGAGATCGAAACATCCGAGACCCCACTTCTGCGGCGATATTTTTTCCTGGGTCTCAGTACCCAGGCAAAGTGCACCCATTTTTCACAATCCGAGATCAAGATCCTACTGCCATTTCCCTATGCCCATGACATGGGATGCTTGTGAGTTTCAGAAAATTCTTGTACCTCTGACTATTTCACTAGCATGTTGCTCACTTCTTGAACCGGAAATATTCATTTGAAAGTCTAAATATGTTTCCCTAATGTATATTCACATTTAAGCTTTTCAATTGCTCTGGGGTAAGTAAAATACTACGTCATTTACCATCGCTTCCTTCCATTTCTCCTGGCATTTCAGCACTGGCCAAGTAGATCATGCTATGAGATTAACTTAAAGGGGAGTGGAGATGGATCTTCATAATCTGGACCTGGATAACAAGAGAACGACCGACTGGGAGGCCCCTGGGTGTGGAAAATTCGGAATGTGGGAATGGAGCCCTTTGCAATTTCCTGCTGAATGAAAGTTACCAACACTTTGACAAACACTATGCTCTTGAAAATTTGCGGTGTCCATGACATGAGCACACATTCTCTATATAAGAGCCACAGCCATGGATAAGATTGTATTCTTCATCCTTCACCTCACTCACGCACGCACGCACGCACTCCTCCCATCACCTCATCTAATCATGCTTTCTACTTTAGCTGTATTGGGAGCCGTTTCTCTTGCTTCTGCCTCCCCTTATACGGTGGCACCTACTTTCGACTATGTTATTGTCGGAGCTGGTACATCGGGTTTGGTGATCGCAAACCGACTTTCTGAACTTTCAAATGTCACCGTTGCAGTGATCGAAGCTGGTGGTTCCGTTTGGAGCAACGACAACGTCACCAATATCAATGGCTATAGTCTAGCTTTCGATACTGACATTGATTATGCCTTTGCCACAACCAACCAAACTTATGGCGATGGAACTTCAAAGACAATGAGAGCAGGAAAGGCAATCGGTGGTACCAGTACCATTAACGGTTAGCACTTCATGTTTTGTATACTTCAATTAACTTCAACTGATCATTTTCCATAGGCATGGCCTACACTCGTGCTGAGGATGTTCAAGTCGACCTTTGGGAGTCTTTGGGGTCCGAGAACTGGAACTGGGAGAACCTTTTCCCTTACTATCTCAAGTCTGAGACTTTCGGAACTCCAGACGCTGCTCAAGCTGCCAAGGGAGCAACCTACAACCCAGAGTTCCACGGAACTTCAGGACCTCTCAAGGTTGGATGGGCCCAAGCCGCCAGCATGATGGAAGTTTCACAGCCAAAAATTCTCAACGAAACTTATAAGGCACTTGGTATCAACTACAACATTGATGTCAATGGCGGTGAAATGAACGGTTTCTCCGTGTACCCAAAGACGCTCGACACCGAGCTCAACATTCGTCATGATGCTGGCCGTGCTTACTACTACCCTGTTGCAAACCGTTCAAACTTGAAGCTCTTCTCTCAGACTACCGCCAACAAGATTGTCTGGTCTAACCACACCACCTGCACTGATGCCGTTGCGTCTGGTGTTGAGGTTACCGATGCTGAGGGTAACACATATGTCATCAAAGCCAACAAGGAGGTCATTCTCTCCGCCGGTGCCTTGAGATCCCCACTCCTTCTCGAAGCTTCAGGTGTCGGAAATCCAACACTCTTGACCAAGCTCGATATCACTGTCGTCGTTGATCTCCCAACCGTCGGAGAGAACCTCCAAGATCAACAAAACACTGGCTTCATCGGCGCCAGCAACACCAACAACTCCGGAAACGCCGGCTACGTCCTCTACCCAACCGCCGCCGAGGTCTTCGGAGACGACTATGAGACCATTAAGGCCAGCGTCAACTTGACCGAATATGCTCTCCTCACCTCCGCTGCTGCCAACAACGTCACTTCCGCCGCCGACTTGGAGAAGTTTTTCAAGATGCAATTCGATCTCGTCTTCGAGCAAAACATCACCATCGCCGAGATCCTCGTCACTCCTTCCGGCTCCCTTTACGATGTCGAGTTCTGGGCTCTCATGCCATTCTCCCGCGGAAGCATCCATCTCACCACCGCCAACGCATCCGCAAAAGCAAGCATCAACCCCAACTACTTCATGTTAGACTGGGACTCCCTCTCCCAAGGTGCCGTCGCCAAGTACGTGCGAAAAATCATGAACTCCGCTCCTCTCAGCAACACCATCACCGTCGAGACCAGCCCTGGTCTTTCCGTCGTCCCACAAAATGCTACCAACGCACAATGGGCATCTTGGGTTAAGACTTCTTACCGCTCCAACTTCCATCCTGTTGCTACTGCTGCTATGATGCCAAGAGAGGTTGGCGGTGTTGTTGACAGCAACCTTACTGTTTATGGGACTGCGAATGTTAGGGTTATTGATGCTTCGGTCTTGCCTTTCCAGGTTTGTGGGCATCTTGTTAGTACTTTGTATGCCGTTGCGGAGAGGGCTGCGGATCTTATCAAGGCTAGCTTGTAAATAGCAAAAATCAAGGGATGAGACGTGGAAGATGAAGGGGAAAGATGGAATAAGGAAAAGTGTACAGCTGTGTTTTAGATGTGGCTCTGGTGTTTGGGGGTTGGGATTTAGACGGTAATTTAGAAGGGGGGCTTGAAAGGGGTGTCTGGGGTGTCTGGGGTGTCTGGGGTGTTCTTCTTTTCGATTCTCTATAGATATTAGGTTCCTTTTTAATATTATTTCTTTTGTCACATATCTTGGTGAAAAATGATTTTGGCATACAGTAATCACGCACCCATCCCACCATCACCTCCACCCCCTGCAAAATCATCACCTTTTCCTTCTAGAATCCCAGAATCTCCCCCCCCCCCCCCAAACTTCCTTGCGATGAGGTAAATTTCTTGATACAATAAAAGTTACACGTACAAGCTATCTTCTCAACTTATAAAACCTGATATCGGTTTGTCGAAAGTGCAGATATTCATGTTTTTGCGGTTTGTTTTTAGTCGTTTAACGACTAAAAACTTTTCGCGATGTGCAAAAAATTATGCGGGTTGACTGATTTGGGTAAGGGGCTGTGTAACGGTTCTTAGATCGACAGGAGTCAGTGTTAATTGAAGATGGGTATTGTGAAATATCTTCCGAACTAAAGGAAGCAGGGGGTGTTCTGCCTCATCTTCCTTCCATTGATTTTTAGAAGCTACTATACTCGAGTATATCACAAGTGCAGGAAGACAAGAGTGATAAAAATGCGATCACCATGGAATGTTTTGAAAGAGGCGAAAATAAATTGCTGAGATTCGACCCCTAGTAACTGAAAGACTAATCTAGGTTTTTGATCTACATCAAAAAATTGACCTTGAATCCCTTCCCCTCTTTCATCAACTCGTCTATTTATAAGTGATTGGATTGGTTAACGAAGAAATTGAATTCGGTGTGAAAGTCGTCGGAGTCATGCTAAATTTCACATGATTCGACAGTCCAATAGAGTTCGATTCTCTTCGCATGCTTGAGGTGCTAGCCATTATCAAATCTCTCAATTTCTCACCAAGTACTATCCCAAAAGCACCAACCCATCACTGTGTTAGAGCTGGCTCAGTTTGAGCTGGAGATGCTGCTTCAGATTCCCCACTCGTTGTATTTGTCTCTGGCTAGACTTGCTATGTAGCGTGATTTCCAGCCGCAGCCTGGGAGACAACGACATTTGCAGTCCCAGCTTCTCTCTTGGCTTTCGCTTCAATTTCCGCAAGATGTCGTTTTATTTTCTCGGTTCTCCACCAACTCCGGAAGTCACGAAGACTATCATCTGCAGAAACAGTTGGTGTTAATTGGGAGTTTGTATTGGCAGTTGATTGTGGAACCGCTGGTTTGGGTTTCTGTCTTTTGCCAAAGAAGCGTAATGATCTTCGCCATAACCATGGTGCGACATATTTGACTCGGTAATTGATGTGTTCTTTTGTTAGAATGTCGAAGATGGCCCGCAATTCTTCGAGTGATCTGCCTTTGGTCTCTGGGGCGAAGAGGAAGCATAATACGAAGGCAACGATATTGAGTCCAGCCTTTTGGGGGTCAGGTTAGCGG
>LLCD01001175.1:0-12297 GCA_001414355.1 Hymenoscyphus salicellus
GGAGTGAATAGATGGTTTATATGGATCTTTAGAGTGGTACATATTTCTAGCTCTGAGATTCACTTTTTGATTGGGAGATTGTGAATGAGGTGTAGAGGACTTGAACTTAAGGAGTTGAGATTGGAATTTCATGGAAAGATGAATTTTTGATGTGTTTTGTCGGATATCGCGCTGTTCTTGGAATTCGGTAGAAAGCTCTGATAAGATGAACCTCTTTGACAATTAAGGAAAGTGAGGTCCAGATCTAGAGGTCAAGTTACCTTTCGAGGGCATCGGCCCCTGAGCGCCTCGCTTAATTCTGACGGTTCAAAGTGACTACTGAACTAGTTCTACTACTAAATAGTGACTAACTCAACACCAGTGACTTTGAACATACGTTACCATGCAAATCTTTGAAATTCCGTGTAATAATTTGCAATCTCCATTCTCGATCCTCGACCAAAATGCATCATCAGAAATATGATTTACACGACACGCCCGATCATATCCTAAAAGTGATTGCATTGGCTTAGTGTGTAATAAAGAGTAGTTATAAGCTTAAATCGCCCCCTTTCCCACGGTTTCAACTCCATCTTTCTCAGCGATATCGAAATTCAACGGTTATTTTCTTTCCAACTTTCGACATCCAGCAAGTCATTCGCTTATTTTCAGTCTCAAAAACAGCAAAATCAAACTACACTAGCCTGGTTACGACTACTACCGTAAGAAAGCTCTTCAGCATCTCCTGATACCATTCTTTTCTAACATTTCTCAGACTCCCGAGTCCACGACTAAAATTAAAAACAACAATCTCGAAAAAATAAAACTTTACCAATCCAATCTCAAAAATGGCATCCTTCCGAGTCGCCAACCACTTCATCAGCCTCCAAAACAACGGAGTCTCATGTCCTCACCAAAAAGTTGTCAATCCCGGCCTCGTACACTACAGCAGAGAAGACAACAACCCAACCCACGCGAGCTTGAAAAAAGCCAGCAAGACCGTACAACACCTCAGCAAACTCCAAAAACACATCAACCGTCCCATTCAACAAATCCACGAACAACTCATCGGAGCCCCCTCCACCAAAGCACTCGCCAAGATCCCATCATCCAGCCATCTTAACCCCATCCCGCAATGGGTCAACTACGCAACCGTTTCCGACACCACCGTTCCGGAAATTAAATCGACCGTTCACGGAAAGCCAATAATCAAGTTTAAAAATGCGAATTACAAGTCCTACGATGAGAGATTCCAGACTTTGGAGGAGCTACCCAAGGAAACACTTATCGTCGTCAACGCCGAAGGGGAAAAGAATGTCGTTCTTCCTTTTGCCGGGACAAAAAATACGATGAAGAGGTATTACGGCGCCTTACCATCTCCCCTTCAAGTCTCCAAGCTTCAGGTCTACGTCGCATTCCAGGATCTCGAATGGGGGAATCCAACGGTTTACTGGGATGGAAAACTCTTCCCCGAGGCTCCTGTTTATCCTGAACACCAGGCTTGTATACACTGTGCAACGGAAGAGAGTCTTAGAGGATTCAATTTGTTCCAGGGGGGGCGAGGAAATGATTTAGAGGAGAGGTTGGAGGGGAAGAGGATTTTGAATCGGGTTTCAAGGGGTAATAAAGTTCGTAAGCATGCGAGCGAGTATTTGGCGAGGAAGAGGGAGACGGTTAGGATGGTTAGGGATATTGAGAGGGTTATTAGCTTGAGTGGACGGAACCCTTGGGAGGAGAGTGAGTCGGATATGAGCGTTTTGAGACCTATCAGTGCGGTGCCTTTGAAGGCTAGGGTTTTGTTTAGGAAAGATTTGGTGGTGGAGGATGATTAGGTGGCTCATTGAGGGGGAGTGGGTGATAGCTTTTGTTTTTTGGTTTGGAGCTTGGAGCTTGGAGTTCTTGGTTATGGGTTTACGGTATTGGGAGCAGGCTATACTCAGACTGAGTGGTGGAGTATTATGTTTTGAATGACAAACAATTCAAATTCGCTTCTAAGATGCCGAATCGTTCATTCCAATTGTGAAGACGAAATAACTTCTCCCCGTCTAAGAAATCCCTGGTAATAAAAATATCGTTAAAACCTCCATTCCGTCTGAGAATTCTACTCAATCCCTTCTGTAATGGTTTCCTAGGAAACTATTCCACCAAGCCTGCTTTCGAAGGCCACACCATGAATCATTCTTCACGCAACCAAATGCATCATCCCTTGTAGTCTACATTCAAGCACATTAGTATGAGAACCTCAAGTATACAGTTTGAGAACTTACCAGCAGCTTTATCTCTTCATTAGAAGCCTCGATCTGTGCATCGTTATTGGGTGGAATCGTGTTTTGATGGGTGCCGCTGCTACGAAGGCAATGAGGAGCGATGAGAGGAGTAGAAATTGCCTTTTCTTTTATCCAGAGAGGGATTTTTGGTAGATATACTTTTGTAGTATGAGAAGAGGAGTTGGCTTGGCTTTGGAAAGATGCGCGAGGAAGTGAGGGGAGGGCTAGAGGGAGTTTATATTTTCAGTCTTCTGGAGGTGCTCGCTTGACTTTGCCCCAATGATGGATGTCATATTATATCGCTGAAAACTCACGAGCCAGTTTAGATACCCATCACGAGCCTCTACAGGGGCATCATTGTTGAATGGAAGTGTTTCGATGGGTGCCGCTACTACGATGGCAACGAGGAGTGTTGAGAAGAGTAGGAACCGCATTGTGGGATGTTTGTTTGAGGAATAGTAAAAGACTTTTGTGATAGAGACATGATGTCAGATTACCGAATAATATGAGTAGAAGTCATGGCCACAATCTCATTTTGCGCTTTTAAAAAGCATCATCCTTTTTGGCTTCTCATTCATCGAGCCACTGAGAGGTGACATTGCGATAGTTGCTACATCGTCACTAGCGTGCCCTGTCTTTCTTGAGAAGGTATTAGGGCTTCAATCACAAGGATCCTTGATTCTTATCAAAAGAAAGCATTACTGTTCATCTGAACAAGGAAGTTTAAGAAAAAAATCTTCATACCATGAGTTGAAGTGTGGATAAGCTTCCACTCTTTTTTTCAATCATATAATTTAAGAGTCTTAAATATATTCATTAATTCCTCCAAATGCCAAATAGAATAACATTACGCAGCAGTAAACACTCCTGATAGAGTATATCTATGAAAGGGTGTTCATGCCATGACTTTAGCATTGGGGCACTAGATGATAAAATAATTGATTTTTGCTTTACTGACGAGCTCGTGCCTTTCAAGATATAATAGACGGATCAAGAAAGTATATTGTGCTAAGTAATTTGTCCTTAAACTGTAATTGAAGTCATTAGGATATCAAGTTTCCTACTGAACTAAAGTCACCACTTATTCGCTCTCACCCGTTTTGAACCCTTGAACGTATCCAATCCCCAATTCCAGATGATAAGCCAATCCAGAGTGTTCCAGGAAGTTGATCCTGACTCGTAGGTTAGAGCTCATCTCCTTATCCACTTTGTTTCTAAGTAATTTCCAGTATTAACATGATTCTTCAACTTAGTTGCAAGTTAAACCTACATTGAATGGCATCTAATCACCCCCTAAATTGAAACGGCCGAGTTCCATTGCCTCGGCTCTTGGAATTCGTTGTTTCTTAAAATTAAATTAGCGTGAAACACCGTAGCATTGAGGAGTCAAGCCTTACTATAATAAAAGGTTGGGGAATTTCGTCGCCAGAATTATGTTGTTGCTAGTATCATCAGTAGACTCAAGTAAATGGGTATGATAAACCAGTCTTACATCGAGTGGCATCGTATGCTTCGACTGGTCTTGAAAACTTTGGAGTCGGCACAGTTTTCAAGATGAGGAAGTTCATCGCCCGTGTTGGACTAAACACCTTAGCGAAATCATCAAGATATTGGAACAGAACTCACTTGAGCATTGTTCACCATTTTATCAACTCCAGAGCTTCTTTTTTTCTTGAGATATATTAGTATAGAATCCCACCTAGCTTCGAGAACTCAAGACTTGCCATAAGCATACGCCTATTAACAAAATTAACATCGAAGTTCTAAAGAAGAGTTAAGAGAAGTTCCTTGCTATATTTGCAGAGCTTACTAGTGCAGAGGTTTGGTGTTCATCAGCAGTCGGATTTTGTCGTTTCTGAAAGCATTAGTATACTATGCTTCGAGACTCAAACAGTAATGCAGCAGATATCTGAGGATTTTCATCACTTGATATATTTTAAACTGGGCAACGGAATTTCTTATCTTTATGGGAAAAAAAACTTACTATGGCAGATCCCTGCTTTTCGACAGGACTGGCACTTCGTTCCTTCCGAAAGTATTAGCATTAAACGTGCCAAGGTTACGGATTTCAGTACTTCAGAACGTCGGGATGGAACTTCATCGTCCAGTTGTTGGGGAATTGCATCGCGATTACCATTCTGCTAAACGCGTCAGCGAAGTTGTCTACATCATTGAAGAGAAATTACTTGATTATTATTCCCCATTTTCCCTAGGCTCGCACTTGGTTCCTTTTGCAAATGTGAGCTCACATTATTCCAAATTTCTAGATTGTAGTCTTACTTCAGAGCGTTGGGAGGGAATCTGAAACAAAGTTAGCATAACTTGACCACGCGCAAATGAAAATCTTACAAATTGCAGCACGCGCATTAAGTCTTCTTCTGGATCCCGTTTCTGAAAGCATTAGAATCATTCTTTCCCCACTTGGCTCTTGGGTCTTACTTCGGGATCTCGGACAGGACCGTCTTCACGAGGTATCTCGTCATCGCCAGTGCTAGCATGCTAATACTATTAGTACAACGTCCGAAAAACAACAAACGCAAGATCCTTACGAAATTGGGCATGGCTTCGGGGCTGGGATCTTGCTGTTTATGACCGTTAGCATGGAAGCATGTGTAGAACTCACATTCATTACTGGGGGGTTTCAACTTCACTGGACGTACCTTGGAGAGTATTTCTTCGTCCAGCTTGCCATGATTCTAGAAATGCATCATATCAGCGTGATTATATCCAACTTCCCTACTACACTCTAACCAATCCCTCTCCCTCTTTAGCCGTCTCTCGCTTTTGTTTCTGGGATAATTAGTCTGGAACAGAGGTTGTGGTCAATCCTTACCACAGCCGGTATCTCATCTTCATTGAAAGCGTCCGAGGCCAACACGAAGTTAGCTTGGTTTCTTCGTTGTGCAATGGCCAGCTTACGAGGAGTCCTTCCCTGTACGGGTTTGAAACAAAATAGTGCCGTTTCTAGAGTCGTCAGTAAGCTGAACTTTCTAGGTAATCTTATACCATCAAGCCTCAAATGTGCACTTACATCAAGTGGCAATTCATCACTTTGGAACAGTTGTTGCTAAAGTGAAGCAGTTAGAGAGAGCGCTCCGAGTTTTTGACACTTAGAACTTACAAATTGAGCCATGGGGATTTCATCGCCTTGCTGTGCTTGTTGCTAGTATCGTCAGAAAACACAAGCTAGAAGGTATGCCAACCAAGTCTTACCTGGAGGGGCATTGATTCACTTCGGCGAGACTTCTGAGGAAAACCTATGCTACCTATATCACGAACATTCTCTTCGTGGTTGACTTGCAACAGGCGAGAATTAATGGGATGCTCATCACCGGCGCGTGCTGTCTGCTAAAACTATGAGAAATAGGCTGAGATTTGTCTGCTGATATAAACTTACAAGGGGATTAATTGAGTCGCCCTGCTCCTTAGGGGAAGAAACATGTTAGACCGAAAGAGTTTTCAGGTAATGCTTGAAACTTACGAGGTTTGAAATTTCGTCATCTGAGGTTCCTCGTTGCTAAGTTTGTTAGCAAGATGACACTTGGAGGTATTTCCAGAAAGTTATTACACCAAAGGGCATCACATTGCTTCGTCTCAACTGTGGCCAGTATTGCTAAAAGATAAATATTAGACAGAACGAGAACCATAATAGTATGCGTGAAGCTTACGCGACTCAAGATTTCGTCATCGGAAGCGGCTTGTTCCTGGTGTTATTAGTAAAACAACACACAAGTGTATGACTGCCAGCTCCTTACTGAATAGGCATCGCATCGCTGCGACCCAATCGTAGCTAAGAAACGTTATAAAGTGTAATACCCTATCTTACGTGGGACTTACAAGACTGGGTACTTCATCGTTCCCTGAATCGAATTGCTGATTTTACCGGAAAAATAAGTCTTCGAGCCCTGCATAATTGCATAGAACAACTTACGTTAAGGGACATTGCGTCTTTCCTGACGTCTTGCTGCTAAAACACTGTTAGATTGTCGTAAGTTTCAGTTCATGGGAGCTGCGTCATACAATAACGGGAATTTCATCGCTTGCCGCGTCGGCAGCCTGTGGCAATTAGCAACAAGCTTGGAATTGAGCAGATCTAGATAATCTTACCGCGAATGGCACCAAGATGGGGGCAGCTACTACGGAAGTAGCCAAAAATGAGACGAGAATCATGAATCGCATGTTGAAAGTCGCCTGAGTGATAATGGAGTAGTTTGGTATTTTGAGGCTGGATTGAAAAAATAGTACTCCGCTTCTTTATTAACTATAGAGCAGTGATCTGGAAGATTATGCAGCCGAATAACTAATAGTCTTGTGTTACTCGGGTAATTGAAGCTCACTTTCGTATTTCGTCTATCTTCACGTCAAACAGTGAGATTATACGACTAAACCTTACCATTAGATATCAACATTAATGCCTCCACAATACAACGTTACACCAATTTCTCTGTGATTTCTTGCGCATTGTGTTCTCTCTTTGGTCGCTTTTTCCTTCACCAAATGTGTATTCTCGTCACCCTCTATTACCAATTGGTGGCTTTCTGTGTCATGACCATTCAAAGTTCAGCATAAGTCTTGAAACGCCCGGGTCTATCACTGGTAAAGAATAATATTGGGTGGAAGAACGATCGTCTATCCCTTCTGGAAGACAACATGGCAAGATTTGAGACTTTTCACAGAGCACATGGCCATAAGTCCGACAATGCCAAGATGAAGGCGGAGGCGTAGAGGTCATTCTATTGAAGAAAGTCTTATTTTATAGAAAACCTTGACAATATATGTCTAAGCACCGATCCTATATCTGAGTTCACTTTATCTAGAAATGGGAGTAAGTGCCAAAAAGACTCTTTTTAAAAGTGCATCTAACGTTCTTCAACACGCTTAGAATCATTTTCCGCCAAAAACCACCCTTTATCCACCTTTTCAAGGAGCTTAAATTTTCTAGACGGGAAGGCACGGAAGCTTCTAAGTGACTCCTGTAGCAACAGGTAGGCGCCTGAAATTTGGGAAATTGATCGCGGCAGATAAGCTCTTTTCGTCGCTGGTGACCGAATCATCAAGACGCCACAGAGGTTAAGCGAGCGGCGTAATCCCCAACCCCAACCGTTTGCAAACTTACAACCCGCCAAGTCTCCGTGTTCTCACATCCGACGCGGCAAGAAGATTGATTGGTTCCTCATACGAAAACTCGCCAAAAGCTTCACCGAAAGATGACCGGCTCGTAAAATCTCCATGTTACACGTAGAGGTGCAAATGTCTGTCTTCAAAAGATGGAAAGATAACTGGACGCAAGAATAATCCTTTTATCCCCGCCTTAAGCTCTGCCGAAAACCCGTGAGGAAGCATTCTCCAGAAGCGTCAAAGTCTCGATTATCTCAATATGAATTTCAAAACCTCGAATACTAATTATACACCAGTAACAGAAGTCGACACCGATGGCCTTTTGTACCAAATTGCATCTCAAAGAAAAGCCAGACAACAGAAAACAAGGAGGTTCTGGGAAAGTCTCATCGTCCTAGAACTATTCCATCTATGCCTCGCGTTTATCGCCTACAGTATATACCTCTGGCACTCGCACTCACCCACACTCACAAGCACTGACTTAAATAAATGTACTTACTCCAATCTCGGAGCCTTCACATTCAACCATTAACTTACTTCCTCAAGACTTCGAACTCTCCAACTACAACACAATAAAACACTTCAACGGAAGCGGCGAACTCATGAAGTACACCCCCGAGTCGAAACAACTCTGGAACGAGATCCAAGAGAGTGAGTTTCAATGAACATTGTTAGCATTCTAAAGCTAATACACAATGGAAGCCGATGGCGTCGTGGCCCTTCCGAAAGAATGGGCTGCTCAAAATAACATTCCCCCTTCAAAATCCCACCCAGAAGACGAGAGTAAAGGAATCTACCAAATTGACATGTGGCACAGTCTCCACTGTCTTGTAAGTTCCCCTCCTCTTTCCCAGTTACCATTTTTCCTCACCCTTCTTCTCCCCTTGCATCACCCAGAGCCACACTCACCTTCTGGTAGTATCGTATCCGCAACCGCATAATAGCTAACATCACTCTGGAACAATGGCCACGAAGTGACGGTAGGCATTCTCTGAGCTTTTTTTCTCTCTTTGCTGCTTGTTTTGGGAATTCTTAAGACATTGTTTCCTCCTCAAACAGCTCACTTCCTTAGACAATCTTGTCTCATCCTCGTTTCCTCCAACATTATTTCAGAAAGGGCAATACTGACTCCGAGATCATCCATCAGACCATACCCTCCACTGTATCGACTACATCCGCAACGAACTCCAATGCAATAGCAACGTTCTACTTCAAGCAACCACTAATTTCGTGTCATACAAAGGGAATTACGGACATGTATGTAGGGATAGTGATGCGGTTATGTCATGGGCTGTAGCACATCATTGGGAGGGGAATAGGAAGTATTTGAAGGATATTTTAGGGGTTGAATGAGGGAAGAGACTTTACTTTTGCATTATGGCAATGTATAGCGTTCGAAGTGCAAATGAGCGAGATTTTTCTTTGGATATCTTGTTTGGTGCTTCACTTTGATTTTCCCACGGCTCAACTTAAATGAAGAATGGCGATGACCATTTATCAGGAAGGCATGGGCCAAGTATATTATTTCCCAAGTTCTTGGGCAATTCAAGTAAACTGTCCCAAATAATTAGAACAATCTGGGATATTGATCTAGAACAATGATCTCCAATTATCTTAAATGGTTCTAGCAATGAGCAGGATAGGCAGGTAAGGAGTATAAGCCTGGTATTTATTGCCGCTTTTTTTGTCCACAGCGAGGTTGGGAAACGCGCCGCTCGCTTAGTTGCCACAGGGCCCCAACAGGAGGCCCATATCTACTAACTCGCATTACCCCCATCGGTACGAGTACTTCATTTGGCCATTGAGAAGAGTGATCTATTGTCAAGGGCCTTATAACATAAGAAGCGGAAGCCGACAGAATAACCGTGCCTCCGCCATCGGCTCGGTCAGAAGTCTCAAATTTGGCGATGTCACTTCGGAAAGAGCCTATAGAGGTCAAAGTCTCGTTAAGTCATCCAATACTATTTTTCCCGGGACTAGCAATTACGCACAATTTCAATTGCCAGGGGCAAAGAGCTGCTCGTATAACTTGGCTGTTTGACGGGACGATAAGATAGGGAAATAAGCTTTAATCCTTCGTATCACAAAGTTATACTCCAACTTATTATATAAGCTTTCAATTGTACCCTCTAATCGATACACAAATTGAACACACAGGTGAATCAACAAGACACATCCCACTCTATTATCATTCCTGAAATGCGCTTCCTACTTCTCGCCTTTCTCTTGGCTACCTTCGTAGTAGCAGCGCCCACCCCAAAGCAAAACACAGGTTCAGTCGGATCACCAATCAACATCCGCCAAGGCGAGCATCCCATTAATTCTCGCCTCCAAGTCGACCAAAAAGATGCCAAACTTGACCAAGTAACCAGAGCTTATTTTCCACTTCTCAGTACCTTTTCTTCAGCTGACGAGTGCAGAAACAAACAAATCGAAGATTCAAAACAACAAACCCATTCGAGGACGACTTAACTTCCCTTGTAAGCTGCACTTTCAAACCCCCCACCCAGAACTCTACTTTATACTAACAAGTCTCCTAGAAACAGCGCGGAGAGGAAGAAGGAAGGGACTTCGTTGTAAGCTTTCGAAATCTGTATCATATGAGAAAACCTTCGTTCTAACGAGCTCAGAATGCAAGCATGGACGACGACGATATACCACTTGTAAGATCTACCCTACTAGAAGTGAATAAGCTTAAACTTACGTGTGCAGAGCTTTCCAAATCCCGGACTCTCCAAGGGAGAAAGAGAGATGGTATGATACATACCCATATCGAAAGCCGATGCAAAAAGCCATGCTAATTTCAAACGCAGAAATTTGATGTATCAACCGATGAGCCGATGCTCGAGCGTAAGAGTTAGACTTAGAGTTTCGACGGTGATGCCGTGTCGAACAATGTACGTTGACTTCCTTCGATTTAAACCTTAATTTGAAGGATTGTGCTAATGATAACCGAATTTCAGAAAGGTGTGAGAAATCTGGGAAGTAAAATTTAAGTTCTCACTCCAGCTTTATGATTTTCTTGAAGTCTCGGCTCTGGGTTCAGATAGTGCATTATTCTCTAAGCTGGGAGGGGAATATAGCTGGTACAATTTACCGTTTGTTTGTTCCAGGGAAACCCCTTTACTGCTGAAGTTATTTCAATTGACTTTGACTTTTATCTTACTTCTTATGCTCATAGTGCTGTAATGAGAGTGAAAACAGAAACTGCGATAATCGCTCAATTGAAAAACCCAGCCAGTTTCCTTGGCTTTCATGAATTCTATACATACGATAACCTACATGAAGTGGATTGAAATGAGTATCAAAACCAGGTACTTTTGGAAAAAAGGAGTTAATGCGGTCGTAACTCTGTCATCAAAAAAGGCACATCATTTCGGGGGATGTTACAAATCGCGAAAATAAAGTAGTCTATCTTTTCCATGAACAACTGGAGAAAAGCGCGCCTCACTCGTGGCGTTACTAGGGGGTCGGCGCCATCTAACTGAAAAGACGTTATCTACCAGCTCTCACTGGTCGTCTCTGTACGAGATAATATTATCAAGGGGTCTATAGAATAAGAATCTCCTCAATTGAACAACCGTGCCTCCCCCATCAGCTCGGTCACAAGATCCAAATTCGACCATGTCCCTTGACGGGGTCTAAGCTAAGATGCCCTCGTATAACCTGAATGTTTGAAGGGAGAGAAGTGAAGCAAATATAATTCCTTTGACAATATAAGTCTTCAAGTCCACCTCTTCTCCAAAGTCAAATTGAACATTAAAAGACTCCCTACAATTGATTCAAAACTACAAACTTCTCTATTATTACTTGAACAAAAAGTCCTGAAATGCGTTTCCTCCTCGCCTCTCTCGTAGCTACTTTCGTAGAAGCAGCCCCTCTCCCAGAGCGAAACGGTGGTTCGGTCGGTTTGAACTCAAGCCATAACGAAATAGCGTGTAACCTCAAGCGATCGTGTGCTAAACAGGTCAAATTGATTCTATTCAGACGATTTGAAAGCTTCGCTGACATATCCAGAACGCTGTGGACGACACAATTCTTTAACTATTCACAGTAAGAAACACCCCGAGTCCTGAAATCCGAACCCAGCTTACTCACACCCGTCAAGAAACGATAAGATTGGAGTAAAGTCTCCTAGTGACTCCGTCGCAGTAAGTCTCCACCCTAAATTTGCGGAAAACATTGGTATTAAAATTTCTTCTCGCAACCGAATACTGAAGTAAATTTTACTTCTGTATAAACGAGGAATATGAATTAATATCTTTTTAGGATCTTTCAAACGTAGATTGGAGTAGACGTTCGGTGGTGGGATGACTTTAACTTTCCCCGTTCGCCCGAGTTTTCATACTGGCTTCTACCCCAAGAAACAACGAAACAATGACGCGGTGTCAAACGAGGTACCTTATTTTGAATCAAGACCGATGAGAGGTAGAATGCTAATATCAGTCATTATTTAGGAGGGCATTGAAAGAAAAATGGGTCGTTTATAGAGAGTTTCGATAGTATAATTTCATAAGTTTCAGGGGGTTAGGTCGAGTCGATTACAAAGAGCATCGCTCGTTCCGGTGGGGAGTGTACTTACTCTAAGCCTCTAGGCTTTCACCACTATCAGGAGATATCGTTTTTAATTTAGGTGCGATATTTCCGAGGTTTTTTTACTCGGAGATACTTTTGGAAATATCTTTCATCTCGGGGATCTCTTACTTAAACAAATTACTCGGAAATATCCTACTCTAATTCATTACTTAAGAGATACCTTCGGAAATTTCGCTTTAAACATTTTTCAAGCTTAGAGTTATCTTATATTCTTACTCTTTACTCTCGGAGATACTTCATTCACTCGGAGATATCTTCAATAATATTTCACTCGGATTTGTTTCTCGGATTTCTCCTTCAATCTCAAAGGCTTCAGGCGTGGACGCTGTAATGCCCT
>LLCD01001176.1:0-12278 GCA_001414355.1 Hymenoscyphus salicellus
GA
The DNA here is from genome assembly GCA_001414355.1 of Hymenoscyphus salicellus. NCBI lineage: Eukaryota > Fungi > Ascomycota > Leotiomycetes > Helotiales > Helotiaceae > Hymenoscyphus > Hymenoscyphus salicellus. The sequence goes on from LLCD01001176.1 coordinate 3, forward strand.
GTATTATTCCAAGCCATAATGGAGTTGACATTACTAAGTCAAAAGTGCGAATAGCTTCAAATTTATAGACTAAAGCAGCGGGTTCTATGAGTTTCTCCGAGGCTCACCGCCTACAGGGGGTGGCCGAGTCCCACTTGAGACCTCATTCCGTACAAAATAAACAAGGGCAAGCACTAAGCTTATTATAGTGAAGATCATCACTTCGTCATTGGAAATGCTGGCTAATATTCTTTGTAATAGGGTCAAAGATTTAAATATCTTTATAAGAGGGAAAAATCAAGAATAATAATCTAACCGTACTTATTAACCCTCACCTGAAGCTCGTTCACACGACCTGAGTGTTATTTTGTGAAGTTGTAGAAGTGTCAGAAATGAAATCATGTTTATCTATCATGTCTACCTATCAGGTGTAACCAAGCATACTAGAGTATCCATTACTGTAAAGTACTACTTGTTCTGCTCAATTATACCGAACAACTTTTCTCTTCTCAGCTTTCTCTTAAGATTTCTATTTTAACGATGTTCAAAGAACACAGGAGCTTCTACGAAACCTCCGTTAGATCAATGGAGTAACTTGTGGCGATTATGCCACACAAGTAATGATTTTGCTTTTGTTCCTAGGAACTCTCATTTCCACTTCAACGGCCAACTTCTAGAACAATCGAATCAACTGTATGGAAGAACTGAAATCAATTCCAATTTGCAATCATTAATTATCTTTGGTTTCTACTAGAGCTTACTCCATACTCCACCTCCCCAATATGCATGGCACAATGACAGAAATACTCACTTAACTAAATATCATTCAATAGTCTTCTCAATCGGCAGAAACTGACTTTGTCACTTCTTTACCTATTGGCTAGTATTTAACAGTTCTTATCAAAATTTCCCCTTCTAGTTTCTACGTCAACTACAGTCAACCCCTCTTGCTGCAACCTCAAACAACCCCGCTCAGTCTACCACTACACCCACTCCACTCTACCGCCATGCCGCCTACCCCAGCAGAAATGGAAGCTATCTCCCCCAAGTTACCAACCGAATCGCAGAAGGATTGGGCCTTCCGCACCATAAGAAAATTACCGAGGAGGCCAGCGCGAACTGGTCCCCCGAGGGATTCGAGGAACGCCGGCTTCGTCTTGAGGAGCGCGTCCGCCATTTCGGGGAGGGAAGAAAGCTTACGATCTTTGGAAACTTTGTTCCAGAGTTGCGCAGAGAGATATGGAAACTCTTGCTTCCCGGTCCTCGAATCATCCCTTTCTTTCCGGCGTCTGAGGCTCCTCTATACCCTGAACAAGCTTGACATGAATGGTAAGAATAGCAAATTGCCTCCACAATACGCGAAAACAATAAACGAAACCTGCCCTCATTTGATATCCATCTTCGAATTCAGAAAGGTAACTGATCGTATAAGGCACACTCTGGGAATTCTGTAGTCTCTGACAAAAATATAATTGACCCCGTCCACACATGCCACGAAAGTCGACAAACCGCGCTAGAGCATTACTCGATCTGCTTTAGTTGCGCGTGCGGACCAGTCGGACCAGGCCTCTACATCGACTACAAAATCGACACCATCTTCCTCGAACGACCTCAATTCATAAAATGGATCCTGCACCACGAATGTCTACTCGATCCCTCCTGAAAGAATACCTCCCAAATGCGCAACTTAGCCATCCGAATGAACCCCACAATCAATCCAAAAATCGACCCCCGAGTAATGATGAGCGACGGTATAACAACAAGCTTATATAAAGATCTCGCTCTCACAATCCTTTTGTGTCCAGGACTTAAGTCTCTCACATTGGAGGTAATGCACGAGATTTTGTTCAAGCTGGAGGAGGATGGTGAGCTCTCGCTTCATTAGGCAACCATTGATTCGTTTTCATTGCAGAAATTGGAGTGAAACTTGAAGTGGGGATGGCGTCACTCCAGAGATAGACGTTTTGCAAAAGGCGAAGAGTTGGACATTATGTTTTTGAAACAAGGTCAAATGCATTGCTTCTTTCCTAAAGGATGGAAAGAGAATCCTTAGAAGTATCTTTAGCGTTTGTTGTTGGCAGTTTGCGTTGGGATACCCGTTTAGATAAGGCTTATGGCGTTTTTATCTATCGCTGCAGAGCTGATTGGAGATGGCGTTTGTTGAGAGAAAGTCAGAACATACAAAGAGAAAGACTAAGGAGGGAAGATGCATACAGAGAAACAAGTTCTTTTCCAATAAATCTTTTGGATCCTTTCAGACTGTTTGTTGTTATCACATGTGACATATGACTGCCCCAAACGGAAAACGACAGAGAACCTAGACTGACATCCAGTTTGATTTCTTTAACCCTCCCAAGTGGCATATGCACATTTGCAAATAAACACCAGGATCTTTGGAAACATTTACACATGCTAAAACTTGCTTTTGTTTTTGCTCAAAAGGCAAACGTTTGCAGTGGCTAGTTGTAGTGCATATACCGTTTGAAAGGGGCAGCATGATTTACAACAAACGGCAAAGACTGGAAGTGAATATCCTTGAACCAGTCCCAAAAAGGCGCACCGCAATTCCAGAAAGCAGCATACGCTGCTTCAGCGAAGACTCTCCAGCAGCAAGAATTGCCACTATAAGCTGTAGTCAAATACCTGCTCCTCTTCCCCTCAATCCCTCAACTCTTCAACAAAACTCATCCTTCTCAGAGCATAGAAGATCAAGTTGCATCTGCATTTTTCCAATCCTTGATCATCCTCTCGGTGAGTTGAACTCTTGTCCATAAATACACCAATACAAGCTAACCTCTCAAACAGAACAAACACACGATTTCCTCTCCCAATCAATAAGAATGAGTTGCGGAATGAGATTCTTTGGCTGGCTTAGGAAGGAAAAGAAGCAAAACACAACCAACCGAACAACTTCCCCTTCAGAGCTGGCTACCCGCCTCAACGAGGTCACGATCCATGACCCCGAATCAGTACCGGCACCATTCTCATCCCTACCCATCGAACTGCGTCTCTCTCTCTCTCTCTCTCTCTCTATATATATATATGGAAGCTTGCCTTCGGGGAAACCGCTCGCGTCGTAGAAATATTCTACAACCCTTGCCTCAATACCTGGCTCAGTCCAAAGCAAAGCCAAGCTCCACTACCCGCTTTGAAAGTCTCCCGGGTCGTATGATAGGGGGAGGAGGTATGAGACAGAAGAGCCACGAAAAAATAGCCTTCTTGGGAAAAATTTACATACTTCGATGGCTACGAGCGAGGAAAAGAACACCGAGATAGTTGTTGACAAATTATGGGGCTAAAATTCTCCGGATGATTTCTAACCTTGATTTCTCAACTAGAACCCTGGCTCCCCGTGTACGAAACCATCCAACAATGTTGTAACTACCCACAAGAAAACCACAACGCAGCTAAACGTTTTAGGTATTAACTCTAAGACTAATTAGCTTCTTCAGAATCGAGTTGAGTTATCCCGTATTTATGCTATTTTTCTCTTTTCTAAAGGTGCTGTTTTATGCTGTGGACACAGGCATTCGGTGGAAGTTTCCGTACACGAGGAGCTTGGGATCCCCCATCGTCCAGCTCTTGCTGCTTATCAGCTATAAGTTTTGTAATAGCATGGTTGTCTCTACGGCCTGCTTGCCTCAACGCACTTGGTTGAAGTCTCTTTTGCGTGTGTTGACACGTTGAGGTAGTCCAGGTACGACGTTGTACCCAACTCTTGGGCTCGAGTGAAGCGCCCGCGTCGAGCAACATCTTGACAACTTGTGTATCACCAGCAACTGCAGCCAATTGAAGACACGAATTTGGACCGGCGTCTGACTCGTCGACATCTGCGCCGTAGTCTAGGAGGATCCGTACGGAAATAGGAGCCCCACGCCTACAGCTCACGATGAGGCTAGTATCAATTGCCTCTAGATACTCAAGCGGTGTTGAGATATCCTTGTAGTGCTTCAAGAGATATTTGAGAGTAGTAGGCTGGTTGCCCTCTGCGGCATAGTAAATTGCGGAGCGCAGTTCAGGGTGCCGCCCGCCCTCCGCGCGGTAATATGGCGGTTGTAGATAAAGACGGGTGATGTTTTCGTGACCCATGTACGCCGCCACGCCCAGAGAGGTCATGGAAAGTTCGAAATTGGGGCCTTCAGAGAACCCGGGCTGGCAAGATAACGCACCTTGGTCTAGGAAAACCTGCACGATATTGGCGTGACCCTGAGCAGCTGCTGCCCATGATGGCCTCCCGAAGAAAGATTGTGCATCTGGGTCCGGATCCAACCATTCTGGGCTGCTTCTGAGTGACTCGACCAAGGTCTTGTCGCCCATCCATGCCGCCAACGCGAGGGAGTTGGCCAAATTCCGACCAACCTCAAGTTCGGCACTGAAATCGACTTCTTCCTTACTCAATTTCTCGAATACGGAAGATCCTTCCCTCACGGCCAGGCACATGCAGGCACTGCGCTCAAGCAGCTCCATTTGTGCACAATCATTCTCTGAACTGGTATATTGGGCCAGAATCCGGCAAGTCTCGCGAATAGTCGTAATCCAGTAATGGGCAACGGGTCCATCAGTGCGAGCGCGGTGGTAAAGGTAGCGTGCAATTACATCGTGGTGATGATTGAGTCTATATAAAATCTTTATATTTCGCTCTTTGGCCTCCTCGATAACTCGTGTTTTGATGACAGCGTCGAGGATCTCGTCTGCGAGGATGCCTGTGAAGGGTGAGGCGTTAGCGGAGGCGCATTGTAGATGAAGGGTATTTATGCCGTAGGCATTACATACGGCAGGTAAGGCGAGCTTTCATGGACTGTTTGAGTCCTAGATCCTGTACTGTGAATGCAATGACGATCTTGAAGATGTCCAAAGGAAGTTCTAGAAACTTCATGGTGTTGTGGTAGATTTTGTTGTCCTGACTATCGAGATCTGCCAGTTGGTTGCGGAGAGGTAGTACCTAGCGTGGGGGCTGAGCTATAGTGGAGTGAGTGGCTGAGTTTGACATCGATAGGAACGCCAACCTCTCCTCTAAAAAGACTTCAAAAAAAACCAAGAATTGTCTTACTAGCACTAGTAGATCCATTAGCTAAGTTATCCTCTCTATAAGTTATTGGATATTAAATGATTCTGTGGCTTCTTTCGACCCTTGTGCAGCGTCGGTCGGGCTGCTACCGAACGGCAGTATAGCTAGGTCCCCCTTATTTACTACCGTTTTATTTTACCGCCTTCTTTATTCATTCAATTGTAATCAATCTTCGCATTACCACTTTTCATTTGATAAGCTTCATGTACAGATCAAGAGCACAAAAGTGATTTTTGAATTATGATTTATTCAACCCAAGCTCTCTCTCCAAGTAAATATATACAGCAAACACCACAAGTGTATCAAACAGAACGCTCAGAAATGCGAATAAAATTTACAAAAATGAAAAGACTTTTCACACCGATTGCCTCTATGCTTAACAAAAGAAAAATTTAAACCCCTTTCCCCAAATCTACCATGCAGAAACATTATCATATTCCTTTTCTGGGACAATACGCCCGGTGGTAACATCCCTTCTCGAGTGCATCTTAGCAACCGCAGTAGAGTTAACTGGAGTAGAGATAATAGAGTTGCCGACCATGGCAATCATGGCGTTGGTAGTCAAATCGAAGCAGCTGGACCTTTTATCCTTGCCGCAGACAGGCCACAACTCCTTCTCAGACATATCGCAGAAGAGTCCCTCGGGGATGGAAACAAAGTCAGGACCCAAAGAGCTGTTGCTTCCACAAAGTTCCTTGGCACTGTGGGCGTGGTTCTTGCTGGTGACCAATTTTCCGGGGAAAGTATGACGCTTGGCGTGGAGGGCACGAGTCTCGCGACCACTGCGCTTCTTGTTCTTTGGTGGGAGCTTTCCGGTTGAAGCACCATCGACAAGAACCTTCTTGCGATCTTTGTCGACAAGGTTGGTGTCATACTCGAGAGGAGGGTTGAAGTAAGGCAAGAAGTAGTCCGATTTCAAGTCGTCATAAAGGTGGAAGCGAGGCTTCGACTTGCACATAGTGTCACCGTCTTCGGCATATGCTTGCGCACGTTCAGCGGTCGCGGTGAAATCGGTGATGTGAATTCCCATTCCCTGAGTAGTGATACCGTTGGATTTATCGCCATCAATCCACAAACACTTTGGTTGGTAATTGTCATCGCCAATGATAGTTTGACTATTGTACCAGTGTCCTCCGCATTGGTACCCGACATCTCCATACCAAGCCTTTTGCTGCCCATCTGGCCATGTGACGGAGATGTATGAGATGCAAAGTGCATCGTTTCCTCCCTTGGAAACTGAGATGTATTGTGCCTGGCGACCTTGCTTGTCGGAACTAGCAGTAACGACGATGTCTTTGAATCCACCGTCTGCAATGACCTTTTGGTTGTTAGCATAAGTTCTGTGGAAAGAAGAGTAAGTTACTTACTTTGGTGCTACCGCGAGCTTCGCCAATATCACGTCCCATCACATCGAAGATTCGGATACCAGGTGTGTTGCCTCCAGTGGTATCACTACCTTTGATACTAGTGCCAACACCAATTCTGACAGTTGTCTCTCGATCTGTCTTGGAAGGAAGCATAGATTCCAGCATTGGCGCCATTGCAACCACTCCAAAGAGGAGGCCAATCACATTGAAAGCAACATTAGCCATTTTGAATGAATGTGGAGTTTGCGTTGTTGAGTGTCGTAGTAGAACTTTGTAGTTGAAGTTGAAAGATAGGAAAATTGGAAGGAGTGTAAATATTTGAATGAACTCAGAAATGAGTGTGTTATTGACCGTGGAAAGTGATTGTAGGAGATGCGATGAAAGCAAGAGAAAGAGCTGAAGAGTGAGTGACTGATGAGAAAATTTAACACTGACCCGCGAGGACGGCATCTTTTATCTCTTTGGAAGATAGTAGCTATACAGACGGAAACTTAGCACGGTGCTATTAATCGAGTTAGCCTAACAGAAAATCATCGCCTCGAATAATCCTACGGATATAGGATTCATGTTCATGATTTAATTTTGGAAACCGGAGATTTGAAAAAATACAAACTCATGAAACAGTCACCTAGTTGTTTACTGGATTGAGGTAGTGCTGATGGCAGTAGCGTGATCGTCTCACTTAACGAGTGGGTAAAACTTAAAAAGCAAGGTTATTTTTCCAGTTCCTGAACTTGTTAATTAATTTATGAGGCTGAGAAGAGGGTTATAATAGAGTTTTTGCGGCGAAGGCACATTAGCGCTCCTACGGCATGTTCACGGCCCCACTTTAGAAGGAACAGCCCCCAAAGGCCCTGTCTGATAAGCGAGCGAGCCCCTGTTGAACCCCACTAAAGCTACCGGAGTCTCTCTTCTGTATATCGTAAGTCTCATTCCCATGTCTATCATTTTCACACAGTTTTCTTGTACGTCCATTTCCATTTCAATATCGGCTTTCACTTTCAATAACACATTCGTTTTCCAACCTCATTCCAAGAAAATCACAACTAGCCACCATGCGATTCTCCAGCGCAAGCACCTCTATTCCAATAGTTCTATTTCCCTTGTTATTCGGCAGAGCTGCATTGGCAGAATTACTCGGTTGTGATGCAATCGGATGCCCAGTAGACGAGTTTCGCACAGCTCAATGTAAAGTTGGCAATGCAACCTTGAAAGCTGTTGGCATCACGAACGTAACCACCACCGTCGACAAACGGCCACTCACCTGGACGTTGGGACTCCAGGAACTCCAAGTTGCTGATAATGGAACCCAAACAGCATTGACTCTTGACCGCAATTTCTACCTCGGCACCCCGCCTTCTCTCCTACTGAATGATACAACTGGATGTGCTCTCTTTTTCGAAGGTATCGCGGCAAACCTCACAACTACCGATAAGGAGAACTTTACTTGCTCTGATGCCCTCAATAAAGACTGCGTCTCCGACCTGATTACCCAGGCGCAGGCATCTGGTGATGCTCTCAGCGACTCAGACTTCTGCAACAAGCTTCGCGATTCATTAGTCAACAAGCCACCTTCAACGTGTAACGGAGTCAAGAATTCGTGGGGAACAATAGTTGCTCAACGTAAGTGGCATGAAACTTCATTTACAATATAGGCTAACAAACCACAGCACTCACCGACAGCAACACTCTAAAAAAGGCAGACCAAAGTCAATGCCGACCTACCACAGGCCAAAACTACGATATTTTTCTTATCAACAGCCAACGACAACAACCTGGTAGTCGAGATTTGAAAGCTCTATCCCCGATTCTCAACGCCATCACTCCGGTGTTGACGGTATTCAAGAAAGGCAATGAGACGAGAGCTGATTTGACGTGCCTCAGATTGGTTGAGAGCAAGGCGAATCAGACCACTAGCGATGTTTCTACAAAAGATTCATCTGCTGGCATGAACACAGTTTCCTTGACCTCTCTTATTCTGGTTTCTTTGGTGTATATTTTTGGGGTTTGAGATTCAAGAACAGTTTATTTTGAAATATGTAATAAGATTTAGCTGCCTTGAAAAGGAAATGTTTTTCAATATATTACGTACTTTTGAAGTTTGATATTTACTCGAGAGAAAATTTGTGATTAAGGTGTGAAAATAAAGTCAGGTTTTGACGATATGTTTTGCTCATTTTCTAAGGAGCAGTATGTGTAAAGCACTCGATTCCAAAAGCAGTGAGGACAACAAAAGTCGGGAATAGTAATCAAGAATTGTCAATCTGTAAAAATGATGGAAAAAAGTGGCAACTCAATCCTTGGAAAATATGCAGCGTTACGTGAGAAATCTTCAAATTTGAAGTCATCTGAACACCGCATCCTCTGGTTTGACTGCACCATACAAGATCTACCCCTGCCTCGATTTTTACGTTTGGTGCACGCGACTAGAAGCTTGGCAGTAAATGTAACTTTAATTTGGTGAGAGGCAATTCAGAAAGCACGTGGATAAAAATAGGAAGTGGAGAAGAGGTGGAGAGAAAGTGAGGCGGGGTGCTAGGTAAAATTAAATTTTGGGGGCGATCCCTTCGCTTGCTCTCCACGTGGGTTTTCCCTCGCCACCTTGGCGCTTCAATTTAAAGTACGAAGGAAGGAACAAGAACGTTTCAATAGGATTCGCACTAAATCCTCGCGGCTATGTTCTAACCCACTTCTCATCTAATGTTTTTTGAATTGAGCCGAAAAATTAAAAATAAACGCCACAATTAGAGCCTCATAGGTAAAGTCTGTTGATGAGATAGGATATAAGTACTCAAAGATGCCGTACTGAACAAACTCACCCACTCATCAGCTCACATCTTCTCATCAACACTTTCCTTACTCTCCTTTCGGTCTTCTCTTTTCTCCTTTCAAACAGTCACAGTCACAGTCACTCCTTACTGCACTCATTTCAGTCTTTACAAAATGCGTTTCAACAGTGCTAGTTTCCTTCTCGGTTTAGCTGCCCTTGGTAACGTACCAGAGACCTTTGGCAGAGCACTTCCCAACAATGCAGTTGAAAGTAAGAACATTCCTTCTCCGTGGTTTTCAACCTGAGAAACAAGCTAATAAGTGCAACAATATACAAGGAGAACCTCGCTCGAGCAGCTCCAATTAGAATTACACCCGCCAAAGAAGTCCCTGTTGTTAAACCAGGCACAACCACCAACACTGGAACAAAAACAGGAGAAGATACCACCACTGCCCGAATTGGTGCAACTGATAAAACTCCCGACACTTCGACCAGTGGGTCAACAACCCGTATCGGAACAGTTGACAGCAGCGACGCTACTCTCTGGTGCAGAGCTGGTGGCTGTGGTGGCCAGTCTACCACGTTGCTCACCCCCGCGGAGGTCACAACTCGCGGTAACAAGGGACTTGCCCTCGCAGCCGATCCGAAAAAGGGCACTGACTATACCGCACAAGAGAATGCCAACTATAAATTCTCAAAAATTGATGAAGAAGAGTTTGAGGATTTTGGTGGGGTAGAGGATTCCATTCCAAAACTTGAACTTGACAAAAAGTATGGGTTCCAGGCCGTAAAAGGGTGGCAGAAGATCGAAGTTCACTCCAGCGGCAACCAACACGAGGCCGTCCTTACAACGAGCGTTGGTAGAACAACAAAGGATGGCAAAGATTATGTTGCTATCGTTGCCCACACGCGATTCGCAAGGGCCGATTCCAACCGCTATCAGATCGATCAATCAACAGGCAATAACATTGAGAAGGATGGCAAATATGTTGCAGCTGAGAACTCTGGCACCAAGGCTGTTCCAGTAGCCCAGCTGATGCATGATGCTGCCAAGGTACGATAGAAACTCTCTTGATACTTGAAATTTTCGTACTAATGAATTTTCAACAGCAAACTGGAAAGCTAGACGGCACAAAGCCTGAGAAGATCTTTTTGGTCTCCGAGAATGTTGTCAACGACGAGGCCGTGAGAGACATCCTAGCTGCACACAAGGCTTTGAAAACTGAGGGCAAGGCCAACGTCATGAACAAAGGTGCTACTGGTGTTGAGGGGGACTACTTCAAGCTCCTCGCTGGTAACGATAACAATTATTCTTGGCTCAACACTGTTGGTCGCAACCCAGACACTTTCAAGGATTACGAAATTGTCAGCATTGAAACTAGAGATATAAAGGAAAAGACAATGGCTATTACGCTTGCAAAGAAGGCATAGGGTGTAAGCAGAAGGGAATGAGACATTCATGTATACTTATATAGGGGGTTAGCTGATGGATTGGATGTTGGATAGATGGTGGATGACAGCGGAGTTCCTTTGCTTTGGTTGGAAAATTTTAACGAAAATTAAAAAAAGAATTATAATCATTAAAATCATACTCAGTTTCGGTTGGAAAAGTGATTGTATCGAACAGCAAAGAAAAAAGGCATTGCACTGAAAATTATGAGTTCCTGACGCTTTTCAAGAAAATTCCGATAAACCAAGGGAACGAGCGCACGAGTTGAAGGGCCTTGTCAATATAAACACGTCAGACCCCCCAGAGTGTATTTCAATCGGCAAAGCCCACGGTTTCAGATGATTGCGTGATGCCGTTTGCAAACTATCCAGCACTGTCTTCCAATATGCTCATACTGCAGCAGATGGTTAGAAAACCGCACCTTTGTGTTTCCATCATCTGCAGCCTCCGATTTTCTCTCCTGGGTATGCAAGTTCTTTTCGCCTCGGGCCCTTGGTTTTCTTTCACCAATGATACAATTGTAACTCTGGGTCCCAAACTCTAAATTTGTTCTCAGCAGCCTCTACAATGTATTTAAACAGTTTAAGTCTTCTATACTATTTATAATACTTTCAATGCATAAGGTTACTGGGATGAGCACCTGAAATTATAAAACTTACTTAATAAGTCTAACTATTCTTTACGAAAATAGCCACTTTGTAACTAGCAATTCTCGCAATTAGTAAATAGAGCGAGCCTGTTCCAATGATTAAAGAATTGATGAATTGATCGTTAAATACAATAAAAACACCATTCCATTGTTCCTTGTCTGTGCTTCTTTATCACACAGAACACCATGCCCGAATAAACTTCAAAAGTGGTATCAATTCCCCTTCGGATTCAATTTTTAAATCTAGATTGCTGGCATCCTAATTCATGTGTATCACTTACATTTCTGTCTACATATACGACTACCTAGGCGAACTCCACAACGAAATATGTGAGTGGAAACTTATAGATCTCTCTTGTAAGGACTTTGGTATTGCTTCGAAGAAGGAGTTCATCCAGGTTGAATCTTTGTGCGAGAGAGAAGCATATTCAAAGAGGCAATGAGAAGATTCAGCAAAGTTGGCAGCATCAATTATATTTACTTATCCTCTCTCTCTCTTTATGTTAAGTTATCCCCAAGTAACCTGCAGCGGCCTGTTCAGCGTATAAATGAGTAGAGTAGAGGAGAGTTTTCACTTGGTACTACACTCTACTCAACCCATTTCTGGCCCTACTCTACTCTACTCTACACATCCTTGAATGACTTAGAGTTACTTAGAGTAACTCGAGCCGATACAGACCGACACGGGCCGAGAGTACGGGGTGGCGTAGGAGGACTTCGGCGAGTCGGAAGAGTCTATGCTATCCACATTCCTAGCTAAGGAATGTAAATATATTACCCTTTTTAGTTAGAATGAGTTACTCTAAGTAATATGAATCTAGTACTCTACTCTCCTCTACTCAAACATGTTTTTTTACTACTCTACTTGTTGAACCGTGGAATCCACTTCTTTCATTATTTATACATGTATTTCATTATTTGTACTGTTTCCGCATTGGGTTACAACTCCACTCTTTTACCCCTTTTCCTAGATATAAAAGGCTGTACAATAGC
>LLCD01001177.1:0-12265 GCA_001414355.1 Hymenoscyphus salicellus
ACCAATCAGGAATTGCAACAGAATACGATAAGCGATCTTGGAATTAAGCTTACTACAAAATAAACCAGGGGGTGGGTCGGTCCGGACCAGGTGAAGTTCGTACAGGACGATATTTCAGTAGCACGTGCTCAGGGGTAATAGCCTAGCTCGCTAATTTCCACAATATGTAGGTGCTGAATTAGAGCACCTTCATCAAAATCCAATTCTCACATACCCACTTCAGTTAAATTACAGCCGAGTGCACTGTGAAGAGAAGATTTGATTGGAATATTGTCGCGGCTGAGTTGAAATCAAAACTCGCTTTGCCGCACGCCCCTTGGCGATCGCACAAAGGATTGCGGTGTGGCTGCGGCGCATATAAACTTGGTACCAAAATGATGGCCCTGTTTCTCTCCCATGCGAGGCGTTCCCCCCTTAAATGGGTGCTTAGACCCGAGCTCCGCCTCTTTTGACATGTCTATGGAACCTGATTCCTGCAGCCGTTGTCTCGACGCCACAAGCTTGAATATATTTCTACTCAACGTTTGTACCTTCGTTTATTTTTGTGTTCCCCAGGATTCAACCAACACATCGTTCCCAGCATGTCCAATATAAGCAGCTATACAACACCTAATGGTCTAACCTTTTCGCTCCATCAGGACCTAGACCTAGCAGGTGTTAGTGACTTGGGCCACAACGGGGCGGACAGCCTTCAGCAATGCCTCAATCAGTGTTCCATGCACTCTCTCGAACTATGCGGAGCAGCAGCATTTGATTCTACAGCAAACCAATGTTTTTTCAAAAATTCCACTATCACCGAGAGCCGGGCAGGGTTTCGGGCAGGTTGGACCCTTGCAATTGCAAACCGGACGCAAATTCAACAACTCTCCTCAACCTGTACAAATAACGGCCAGAACCAAGCAACACAAAACGGACTGAATTTCACGGTATACTGTAACCAGGATTTTGGCGGCTCAGATTTGTGTCCGGATGATGATCCTGTATGTCGTGCACATACAAATACTCTGGGAGAATGTTTGGAACTCTGCTCAACGATACATCCGCTGTGTACATCTGTGGCCTGGGAACCGACACTCGAGCATGGATTTCAGAATTGTTATCCCAAAAATGCCACGGCTCAAGTTTTTGACAAATTTCGAGAAACCAAAGCCAAAACACAGATTGCCAAAGCGCTTCTACCAGCTTCTCAGGGTGATTGTCAGGCTAACTCTACCGTTTTTGCAAATAATAAAGACAAATTCACGTTGACGTGTGACGAAGAACATTCTGGGAATAATCTTACAATTTTGCATGCTTCTTCGAGAGATTCATGTATTGATTCATGCGCTGGAACTTCTGGAAAAGATGGGAGGTGTGTTGGTGCTGTTTTTGATACGAATATGGGGGGTGGCTACGAAAACTGCTATCTCAAGTCCGCTATTGGACGGCCACTCTCTGGTCAAAGTGGTTTCATCTTTGCTCTTCGACAAGACGGAACCAGTAACTCAACGTCGAACGACTCCACCTCTCCGCCAAAGAAGAACGCAAATTTAGGCCTGATCGTTGGTCCAGTCGTTGGTGTTATTGCGGGACTTGCGATTATCTCCTCTTTATTATGGTGGTGGCGATTGAGAAGGAAAAGAGAAGATAAAAGCAATGCCACGGGCATCTCGAAGTTGCCACGAGAGAGTCTTCTGGGAAACAAACCGGAACTTGGTCCAGAGGGACAAATGTATGAGTTGGATGGAAGCTCAAACAGGTCTGAGTTGCAAGGGGCCGGGTGCCGGTAAAACCTTCTCTCTGGCGACGGTTACCAGGTCCGAGAAGAGGATGTATATAGAACTATGGTCTGTAACCAGATGAGGGACGCTGTGGTATTCTCAGGTATATTCGGAAATGCCTTCTGTGATGGACAGTAAAAGTAGCTCTGTCTAGATTAACTTCAAGAAAATAATATTGATATATTTCCAGTCTAAAATAGTCTTCCAATAGTTAATGGCTTTGAGCGAGTTTCTGACGTTACACTGTTGCTTTCAGAACAATCTAACACTCCGCAACTATGAAGCCAGGAGGGGGGTGCTTTCGATATGCAAAATTCAGCACAGCTACCAGATTTATCACGCAACCACGCCACATTACGGGGCCAAGGAAAAGATGACCTCAGAAAAGCTATGTAAGCCACAGCAGCATTTCTAGACAAGAGAACACCATTGTCCAATAGCCCGGTGATCCTACCAACTCTTTCCAAAAAAAAAAAAAAAAAACAATATAGACTCGGTGGTGTAAGGAAGAAAGAGAAAGAAACTTACCAATGTCATTAATAATCCAACAGAATATCTCATCAGCAGAACCATCAAGAGTGCCCAAATGGACCGCACCTAGCTGAGGGCCGAAAAGGTTATTTGTGTTCATTGAGACTTCCAATGCTGGTGGGGTGGGCCGGAAAGCACCAGCAACATGGCCGAAGAATATTTCGGAGGGAAGGTGCCAGGAGGGGAGGTTGCTTAGGTGTGAAGTGCCTTGGACCGACCGAGAGATGTTCTTGGAGGAAAGCTGCGGTTAAAATTCACATCTAACCTGTCTGTACCCGTAGGGTGATCCTTTCAATGAATTCCCGAATCTATTTTACAACTCTATGATCCTGAGTACTACCTGCACCCAGCACACAAGCCCTGTATTACAACAAGCAAATGTCAACCCACTATAAGGTTCGAGAGAGCAATTCAAAATGAAGGCAGCCTCATTCAAGTTACTCTAGAGATGATTGCAAATTCCTAAATCCATGCCTACGAAATGGCAACCTCAACTGTTGAGACTCGAAGGCACTCACCCCCCGCGATTGGTTTCGACCACGAGAATAGTAATATGGGACGGAAAAGAGGTGTTTATACTGTAGACAGAGTCGCGCATTCCCTTCTCGCTGCTCGCTCTGGTCAAAGGTGGGTCGACTCGGTCGAATCGCTCGTCTCAATGGGACCTGCCCGGGTGGTTGACGCCGATCCAGCGCTGAGTTTTTTAAGCCCTTCTATCTTTGTCGGATAGTGGATGATAGTCCTGGCTTTCAGGGTTGTCTTTTATCTTTTTATCTTGAGAACTGTACTCGTTCATGAAGGGCTTATTTGCGCGAAATATCCCCTACCAAAGACATCGGGTGCGGTGCTGATGTCCTCCACATGTCGTCTACAACTGGTCAGAATAGAATCAGGCACGATGTGTCTAATCATGCGAGAATCCTCCTTGATTCCAGTGACAGGACAATTATAATGAGACGAAGCCCTATTCAAAATCCCTTCAGTCACTTCAAACAGTCATCCATCCAAAGTGCGAAAAGCCCGGGAACGAGTGTGTCTTAGAGACCGAAGTTGGATCATTACTCTTCATCGTTACTTCGTTTTAAGAAATGAGTGCGGGGGAGTTGAGACAATGGGCCGGGGTGTTGGGTGAGAGCGTGGTTGCCCCTTCCTCGTTGACGCTCTTGCTCAAGCGACGAGATCATTTTGATATTTTACGGTCGCATGCAAGAACTCTCCACATCTAACCACACAGCACATATTTCAGAAACGAGAAAAAACGAGGATCGCTTGCTCTCTATCTCTCTCTCTCTTTCTCAGATGAAATCACCAACTCTCACCACCTCAGTCTCTCACGTAATTGACGCGAAGCCGAGAGGGCAAGACAAAGCTTCTTTCTGGTCACTCAGCGGGAACCAGACACCAATGCCAACACATTTCAAAAAAACAGAGACTCGGTGGTGCGAGAAACGAAAGGAGAGGAATGGACTCACCATCTCAGTTCTCAATGAGCTCCCCCCAGATACTTCAATGGGTTCGTCGCCTAGAACAAGTCAATTGACGGAAAAGGGTTTCCAGGCTTAACATGGAGGATTCTAGATGAGCTTCAATAGAACCATAACCTTGGATATCTTCGCAAGATCACCACAGAGTGCCCAAATGGACCGCAACTCTGGCTGAGGGGATTCCAATGAGTCGCGGCTCAGATCCTGAACTCCCAGGCTCGACTGGGAACACGTGAATGTGTTCAGCTCGAGGAGCTGCGCAATGAGTTTTGGTGACTATTTTTTTGAGTTAGCAATGCACTTTATTATATGAATGAGTGCACCACCGAGTCTGCATTGTGAAGAACGAAAAGGTTATGGTGTACATTGAGAAGAGCGGGAGTCTGGGTGGGTCTGAGGAAGTGAGTGGGCCGGGAAGCTCCCGCAAGCGACATGTGGAAGGTGCGAGGGGAGGGGAGATGCTTGTTAGACGGAAGGGAATTCGGGGGAAATGAATAGAGACGCAAGTTGTACCCCACTCATGATTCTTTTGGGGGTTTGTGATGTATTTGAGGAAGGAGTCTTGGCCTTTTTCGACTCGAGGACGCGAAAGACTTCCCAACCTCAACTGGTATTGAACAAAGCTTTGTCCCACCATGGACGTGCTATCACTAAAATCGGGGAAACTCCTCGGAAGTTTGGAATAATCTTTTGACGCGTAGTATCTCAGAGAACCTTCGAATGTTGGTCTCTTACATACACGGCAAAAGGGCTTGGCAACGAAGGGAAAAAACGAGGGTAGCGATGCTTGAGAGGGGAGAGCAGGGGCTTTAAAAGAAATGAAAGATCGTTTTGTAGACGATAGCAACACGAGATGCTACTAAAGCGTAAAACTTTTGCACAATTGGAATATGTGGAAGGAGAGCTTTCGACGCGGTAACGAAAGTTACTTCTAAACCACGCATAGGACTCATCTCCAGCAGAGCGTGGGTAGCGGAGAAGAAACGACTTGTTTGACGCCATGGTATTGTAGATAATTTAGAGAGGGCCTTTAATTTGAATAGGTGGCTCTGCTCTTTTTCGTACGAAATGAGAATAATGGAAGAAGCGACCTCGAGCTCAGTGGAGCGGTCGAGGTCAAGGAAGGAACGACTTCGACCTCCCCTTCCAATCGATCTCTAACTCGGTCTCGGCCAACCTAGAGACGAGACGAAGTCCCTCGATCGCTCCGTCCCTTGCAGTCAGATCACGACCGACGGCTTAGTCCTCAACACCTACGAGCGTAGAAGTCACCGCACAAGGATGAGGATGGAAGGGAAGGAACGACCTCTGTAGGCGTACCGTGGACCCAAGTGAATCACAACCTCACCCCCACCCCCCACAAACCAAATATTCTTATACCACAATTAAGCAAATCTTGGTCTGAATTCTGGTGTAGCGTCAAGGTAGCCTAACGGTGAAACAGGCTGGCTGTCATACATCGAACGCATGTCCTAGTGTAGCTTGCTACCTATTGCATTAAACCCTGGGGCCCTCTCATATTCTAGCGCAGCCGATGGGGGTGAGAAATCAGGTTTTGCCAGTTGAACCTTTGATTTATATGTATATTTGCTTTTTGGGGGGTTTGGGGTGGCTATGGGGGTTGTGCTTGGCGGATTCGTGGGAGTAACAAAGCGACGAGTGTGAATTCGTCAGTTACTTCATTGCTTTGAGATACTAGCAGGGAATGGACTTTTAAAAGTCACGTCGCATTACAGAGAAGCCAGACATGACCCTAGGAGAATGAAAGTTCTTTATTCAAGGAAGAGGAAGAAGAGGTATGTATTTGTAAAAAATGAGTGAGATGATTCGGAAGAACATAATCTCCTGCCACTTTCATGGATGGAAGTATTTTGACCACGCATTTCACTGTCGAATGTACCTTTGCTGTCGAGATGGCAGCAGTTGCAAATGGGAGCGGCTTGCTGCCAGAAAAAGCACTTACAATTGGGTCAAGAAACCCATGAAGCGAAGGCGAAACCATCCGTTATAGGTATTTTCGATGGAATGACAATAAAGACCATAAAATAGTCTCTCGTCCCATTAAACTAGAGCTCTTAGCATTTCACGACCTTCAGGATACCGAATTTGTATAGCAACAAGACCCCTTGTCGAGAGCCACTGATCTATGAAAATATTATACGAGCTTAATACTAGTTTAGAAATTCAGAATTGAAAGACCCTAAGGCGCAGATATGTACCATTGAGTGTTATGGAAGGAAGTTAAGTTGTAATTATAAGAATGGCTCTAGATTTCGAGTGTGAACTTTACTTTTACTGTCAACACCTTTTATTTCTGTGAGACCCGCTCTCTGTAGTTGCTTCAAAAGAACTCTTGTAATCATATTTTACTTCCAGAAAAGTTTGAGCGCTGTATAGCCTGTATATCAAAATTCTTGGGACAGAAAAAAGGGTCGGATGTTGGCAACTTCCTGGAGATACACGGACAGGGCCCATTTTTGCACAGCCACAAGACCCATGTCGCGGACAAAATACCTCTAAAAAACTAACAACTCCTACTCCTCAACGTAAATAAGATAAAATCGGCCAACGTCTTATGGCCGAGTGAAAGTGGACCTTACGCATCTGCTCATATTTTGTTGTATTTTTACGACCTGTTTTTCTCGATTTCCAACAAAAGCGGTTCCAGGCGCAGGGGTCCCTTCTTATGGTGTGATATGGGATATCTAGAAGATGATAGCGACCTGTTGAAAATGCCGGGGATAAATTTCAGATAATATCAGAACAGTTCAATGTGGGGCGAAGCTTGTTGAACCCCAATTAACCTAGCACTGGACATTATTGCGGTTGGCGACTCGTTTTCTATGTGAGAAGGTCGTTATGACGGATGTGGAGTTTTGTTAGACGACGAAAAATGATATCGGAGTAAATGTTCTTATGAGAGCGTGAGACCATATGGTCTTCGATATGTCGCCAAAGGAGAGAGAAAAATCTCAGAGCGGAAGGAAATATGATGGAAGAGAAAACCCCTTTGGTTTGACAGTAATTAGGAAGTGTGACAAGGCCATGAAGGCAAATGGCAATGGAGCTAAAGAGGATAGGTGACAAGAAAAAGGACCGACTATAGAATATTAAAGCTGGCTTACAGAGAAACATACATTTCATTGAGCAGGCGATTGTGCGTGGGTGGCTCGAGTTGAAAGTCTTTCGCGCAGGGTTTGAGATGTGCGTCGGATATGAGGGGTTCTTAATGAATTTAAACATCATTTGGTGCTAGGAATTCTGTGTTGGCTTGGGTGGAAAGTTTTTTCGATTGAGTTTTCAGATGCGTATATTTATCAGTTGTTAGCAGTAGTGGCTAGATTGCCGTCGGAAATCAAACCACCTTCGAATCTTACTTCGAAACTTCATGGTTACAAGTTCAAATTTCTGGACAACCATCGTCGATACTCCAGTTCTTAGTTTAGGATCGATGTCAGATTGGTTGGAGATCAAAGTAAAACTCTATACCAAACATTCAAACCTCGGAATGAATGTGTTCTCGATGTACCATTTGTCCTCAGTCATGGTATTACAACCATTACTGAAGTTTGGTATCACTTGGCTCTTGAGCGACGAGCTCAAATTAATCGGCAAAATAATCGGTGGATTAGATTACCTTTCATCGGGGTTTATGTGGAGAAAGTTAGACAAGCTTCCTCCTTAGGTTGACTGAGAATTGGCGCATGCTTCTTCACTACCAACAATATTAGCAGTCGGCAAGAAAAGATATATCATAATGTGGTTAGTTGGAACCTCTAAGCCGCCGTCGGGTAATTAAAGTGAGTCATAAGTAAACCACTGAGCATTATAAAATCTAGAATTGTTCTGCCTTACCGGTGTGAGTTGGGAGGGAGAAAGCAGTCAAAAGAACCTCTCACTTTCTGGGAATTCTCTTAGTATTCTTATCCACACAGTTTTGAACCCGGATCTAATTCTCATGTGTTGTCCTCCTAAAACGATATTGGTATAGTATTCTCTTGGAATTAGTCTTAACAAACAACGATGAATCGGCAATAACACTTTACTCGACAGTAAGAATGCATTAATTGCATCTTTCTACCGAAAGCCGGAGCGGCGGCTATCAACTTGGTGTGCAACTAGTAATATTATAAATGTTATTGAGAGAAGTGTACTTGTTTGGAGGCATTATACCCGATCGTCCGAATCAACATATTTGTCGACTGTGCTTGTTTCCATCTCGTTTTGGTACTTTATCAGAGTCAAGTTCTTTTTTATACACATATTAGAGGGCATTTTGACATGTTGAAATGAGACACATGAGTGCGTATTGCTTTTGGCTTGAGTTCCAAACCCTTGCTGCTGATATAAAAGTGTTTCTGGGCAGTATTTGACCCAGAAGATGACTAGCATCCTGCTGTGATGTTACATTCAGTGCCTTTTGAGCGGGAAATTCTCTATGGCGAGTACGCTAGCAGGGATCCTCATACACGACAGAATAGTTTTGAGCAAATTACTATTTCTTGACACGTGACTGAGAAAGATATAAGTGAATTTGATAGAAAAAGAAATGAACGGCCGTCTACTTCCTTTAACACAGCCACCTCCCTGATCTTATCTATTGTTGACTTATCTCTTTCTACTCTAAACCAAAACAACTTCCTACCTTTCTAAGTCTTTTACTGAGAAGGCGGTTTCCTAACCAGTACATCACCAATTTCTTGCTCTGTCAGGAACAACAACTGAACTCGCGGTCAGAGAATTACGACTTTTTCCAGGAAAAAGCTGCGAACGAACCCTCTGAAATTCGGAATACGGCTCTTTACGCGTTATTCCGAGCTATCACAAATTCCAATTTCGTGACCGTATTTGAATGCCCCCTTTCGGATCATTCTATTCTCGTCACACATTTCCACTTGAGGAATTTCTATTCTGGTAAAGTATCCTCTGAGCTTCAATGGTGAATAGTTGCTGATTTAAATACAGAATCGGAAGATACCCGTCAAGGTACCGAACAGAGAAAATTTTCAGTCACTTTGTCGTAAGTGAGCTCATTCTTCCAACTCGCAGATATTCTTAGCTGACCAAAAAAATAGCAGTCTGATCAATTCCTCCATAATGGAACATCAAACCAAAGCCACCGTTTCCGACAACCCTTCGACCACCAGGACCGAACAAACCGTTCCATCAACTATCACCCAAAAGCTCACCGAACTCCAAAAAATCAACGCCACCCGACTCCGTATCTCTCGCTTGGAAGCCGCACTCGCACAACAAAACCAAAAGATTGCTCAAATCATGTCCCACATCGAAGTTCTCAAGCAAGAAACCGAATGTAATCTAGGTGATGCATATACAACCATTGGCTTGATGTACGCGGCTATCCCGATGATGAAGTTCAATTTAAGGATCATGGGTATTCCAGAGGAGGGTATTAGGGATATCATGGCGGGGCGTATTGAGGAGATTGGTGGTCATGTCGAGGTTGTTGATTGGGTTAAGGGTTATGCTGGAGCTGCTTATGAGAATGCTCAGGCTAAGTTGAAGGACAAGCGGGTTGATGGTGAGATGTAAGCGAAGTTTGACTTGAGGTTCTTTAGTTGGAATGGGGATTGTGACTGTAAAAATGCTTCAAATTCATCTTGGTAGCAATTTCAAAGAGCACTATTGAAATGTTAATAATTCACTTTGATTAAGAATTAAAAATTACAAGGTCGCTTCAAGCTAAGGTAAATGCAGAAGACAGTCGCATGATTCAAGACCAAAATAATACTTCTGACCAATAACTCCCGCTCCGACCCCAGAAAACTACTTGCTGAGGATAAATAAAATTTTAATTCGTAGTGGTCCCGTCGCAGAATATGGCTTTCGAAAGAAGAGATGGCCCTTTGACGAGTGTCGAGGTCAAGGAAACGCCACCAGATGCGCAGGAATTCTTTATTGTGTCCTTCGATATGGTATCAAGGTTGTCTGATCCGGGGTACTCGACGTGGAATACCGGCTTCTTCAAACCAATGAATTTTTGATAACGGTTACACTCGTTGTATTGAACACATTGCTCGTTGACTGCGAATTCGACATATGAAGAGACCTGATCAACGATAGCCAGCGAATTCTTGATTCCAATAGCGAGACCGCGTGTATGTGCTGCATCTGCGAGTTTCTTCATGTAGGTGACAGCATCTTTTTGGGTGAGAGAGAATCCAGTTACAGGCTTGAAACCATTCGCTTTCGGAGCTGAGTTGTCGGCATTGTATCCATCGATATTATCCGGGTCGATTCCATCACAGCCTTTGTCTTTTGCTAATTGGATCCGGGCGGTCATGATATCCATAACTTTTGAACTTCTGATGTTCAACCATTTCTCTCCGGGCCAATAACCATCACCTGGTGAGTCTCCTTGTGCGAGCCCTTTCCCAAGGTCTGCTTTGTTGAATCGAGAAGCGTCTGGTCGCCAATTTTCATAACTTCCTGCTGAGAAATAACAGATAACTTTCTTCCCGTTTTTCTTCAGAGTTGCAATGTCTGCGTTTGAGTTTTCGACGAGGTCTACGTCGTAAACGTCGATTCCGGGAATGTTCATGTTTCCCATGCCCTCGTTGAGAACGATTTGCCATTTGAGAGGTGGTTGGGGTTGCCAAAAGGTTGCACGGGACTCTAGTGCTTGGTTTGTGATGGGTGTTGATGAAGAAATTTCAACAAGCGCAAGGACAGTCATTGTTAGAAAGGAGAACATGGTGGGGAGAGGAGAGATGTTGGGATTTTGAGGCTTTGAATGTTGGAATGTTTTTTGAAGAGGGTTGGAACTGATTGAGCTGAGAACTATATTTCGAGAACCAGAAGGAACATATCTTATTTAACAAGAAATATCACTTTGTGTGTTCTCAATACATCGTGTTCCCATCGCATTCCAACTGGATTAATCGAGAGGTCTAGATCTTTGATCAAGAGGCTAGTAACCATAAGGCTTCTAGACCCTGGTTTTACTCTGATATCCAACGAATGTAACAGTACGAGATAATTACAAATGAGCGATTTTCAGAAGAGAGGGGTGCACGATGCGGCTGAAATCTAAGTGTCGGGGTGGACGGGTCAATAGTTCATCGATGACGATCGAAACGTAGAGTGACAGGATCGATCCCTAAGATATGTTTTAGCTAGGAAGATTTTTCTTGTGTCCACTTGATAAGAAATTCAAAATCAATAATTTTCAGCAGAAACCGCTGTCAGTATTCGGGTCGCTCTGAAGCCGAACAATATTGATTCCAGAAACCCCCGACTAGCTTTTGTATAACATAAATTGACGCATGTGGTTAAATTCGACGCTCTGAACAAAACCATGAGCACTCCACGATATGATAAGAGGTCGTGAATCGATGACGAAGTGGTGGTTAAAAGCTTTTGGCAAGCTCCAGTCACAGTGTGGCGACAGCCACCCAGAGACCAGTCCACCTTTGGACTCCCGGTTCTTCTTCCACATGCTCACGATATCAACCACCGTTCAAGACTGCGATCAGAGAGGCCCCACGTCTAGAAATAAGGCGAAGGAAAAGCGTAGCATCTCAATTGTTCGGAG
The DNA here is from genome assembly GCA_001414355.1 of Hymenoscyphus salicellus. Taxonomy (NCBI): domain Eukaryota; kingdom Fungi; phylum Ascomycota; class Leotiomycetes; order Helotiales; family Helotiaceae; genus Hymenoscyphus; species Hymenoscyphus salicellus. Next base: position 11,331 of record LLCD01001177.1, read on the forward strand.
TTTTTCCATTTCAAAATAAGCTACAGATACAGATAACTCTCCTATCTACGAAGGGATGATTTTCGCTGCCTTCATCCTATCGAAGACTCCCCCCCAGGCCTCAATTGTGTTCCTTTCCTCCTCGAATCCAGTCGCATACATCTTGGTCATATCGTATTGTCGGTCGAAATCGAATTGAGTGAGCAAAAAGTACTCGAACCCCTTGAAGGTCAAGTCCGAGTCTGCTACCCCGCTTTTCAAGCCGTACTTCTCCTCCATTTTGTTCCACACATCGATGTTCTTTTTGATATACGTTCTTACTTCATTGGGTTCTCCTGGACTTGACGGTCCTGTGCCTTTAAGCCCGAAATAGGAGCATAGCTCTGGCCATTTTGTTTCCCACGTCAATGGCTCCTTTGCATCCGCAACGTTAAAACCTTGGCCTTTTTGGGACCTTGGGAGAGTGAGAGAGAGGTGCAATGTCTGTCTCGCGATCATATCACTCGAGCTGTCGTTTGATTTCGCAACCCACGCGCTTTTTGACCCAGGGTAGGAGCAAGTTGCTCCTTTCCCCTCGATTTCTGCAAACAAGGACAGAAATATTCCGATTGACGTCCCCAAGGAATAGAAGTTTTGATTTGGTACAAAGCCGATAATGATATCCGGTCTCGTGTCGCACCAGTTCCACGATTTTTCTTTTGCGTATTCGGTGAGCCAATCCAGTTGCGGATGGTAGAAAAGTTTCTCTCCATATGGTGACTTGAGGCGTGGGTGCGATTCTTTCAGTGGAACAGATATGTAGTCTGTTGGATGGGCTTCAAGGAGATGGCAACCGTACATCTTTGCTCCAGTTTGCAAGATCACAAATTCTAGGTTTGGACTCAAGTGATCCATAGCGATGGTCGAACGTCGGAACATGGTTTCTGCATCCTTGTACTCTTGGTCCAGGTCCGTAG
>LLCD01001178.1:0-12259 GCA_001414355.1 Hymenoscyphus salicellus
ATTCACTTCCGACGGATACCACACTTCCAGGATTTGAACTGAGGCAATGGGTGTGTTCTTCCCTAAAGTTTCATTGTATAACATACTAAATAGCGACAGATAAGCTACATCTCCCTCATTCGTGGAGGATCTCACATCCTAGCAACCTTTGCCCCAGGCGGAGAAACTAAAGAGAAGCTCCTCCTAGTTCTCGACCTTGCTACTACCCTTGTAAACTTCGGTCTGTACCAAGCAGTTGGTTCGGCAGAAATTGACGCTGCCAGAACCTGGCCGGACTATGACCTAGATAGTACCGCGATTGGAATTGAAGGAAGTGTATTGAATGCTGTTTCTGGTATAGGAGACTTCGTCTCTTTCATGTACAAGGAGGACATCGAAATTAGTGGTGTTGGTATTGCAGTTTTGGAAGCAGCTACTTTGGGACTTACGGCTGTTGAAGGAATTAAGTGGAAAATTGATTATGATCGTGGGAAGAAATCTCTTTTGGTTTCGTCTTCTACTTAATGGGTAGCTATCTAGTTCAATGTTTCTTTGAATGCACTTTTTGTCACATATTCTTTCAGCGTGCAATCAAAGTGAGTAGAAATTAGAGGCTGACTGTCTTGAAATGAGGACTTATAGAAGGCCCATTGTAGTATGTATGTACGTGGCAAGCCTTGTTTTAACATTTTGGTAGGGAAAGAGGCAGGTGTGAATTATTCTAAACCTTTCCAATATTATTCATATAAACCGGTTGCCTTGTGGCGTCTGGACGAAAATTACACCCTCTCACGTGCCGGAACCTATCACGTGGGCTCGAAAAGCCAAGGGCTTTGTTAGCAAAGTAAGTGGGAGACATAAACAGGTAGAAGCATCAAGGATGACAAATATTAGGAGGTGTTAGTTGTTTATCCCCTGTGTCGATTTGCCCGCATTATACTCAAACATACGCTGGCGAACGATTCATGTTCCGAATGCCAACAACACTGACCCTCAAATAATCAACATCTTCTTTTATACGCTGAGCCACATCTCCACTAGCAAGTTCCTCAACATCCCATGATGCCCATAGAACGCGACCGTTCGCAAATTCGGCTTCCTTAGAAGCAGCCCAAACCGCAAATGCACCAGGTAAGTTTACTTCGATCCCAGTGTCAGCGTAAGCTAGAGCCAAAGAGGGTCGTTGACTTACCATTATCAAACGGGGCCATCTCCTCAGTTATACCAAGAGCTGCCCAACCATCTCCGAAGACCGTGCCAGGATGAAAGGTTATGACTTGTAGCTCTTCGATTGGTGTTTGACTAGCGAGTAGCTGTACCAGTAACACCGTACTAGACTTGCTAAGGGCATATGATGCCCGTGGAATAACCATTGGATGGGTCTGCCCATGTATGACAGCGCTGGTTACATTGATGAGAAACTTCACCTAGTGTGTTAGCTTCCTTACTTGCTGTATCAGAATTACTAACCTTCTTCTTTCCATCATTTTGCTTCATGAAGCGCTCCGTTAGTAGTAGTGGTCCGTAAAAGTTGGCTTCTATTTGCGACCAGATAGATGCGGAACCAGCTTCCAATAAAGATATGGGCTCGGTAAACTTGGCAGCATTGAGAACGAGAACATCGACCACGAGACCTTGACTTGCTAGACTATCCCACAAAACTGAAATTTCCGTTTTGTTTGTGACATCGCATTGGCGAGCGATGACCTTGCCGGGAACTTTGGCGGATTGTGCCGCTTGCGTTAGCTCAGCCGCTGCTGCTTCAAGAACTTCAAGACGACGTCCAACGATGATAACTGTAGCAGCTGACGCAAGAAGGAAATTTTCAGCAATGGACTTTCCGATTCCAGTTCCACCACCGGTGATGAAGACTGTTTTTTTCGCTTGGCTTAGCTCGGGTCGTGTGGGTGATATGGCTGGGTATTTTGTTCTGTGGACTGTGGATGTGAAGTCGGTTTCGACAAGTTCTGCGAAGGGGTTCGACATAATCTTTGACTTGGCAATAAATATCCTTCTCTAACCTTTTGGAAGAAAGTGATGGAGTGAATCTGGAGAGATTGTTTTAGGATATGACTGGTGAACATACGTGAAAGACTTTATACTGTTTCCCTTTTCAAGGGTATTGGACCTGAACTCTGTGGCCCCCGTATTTCTTTACAAACCATAGCCCGCCAGTCCGCCAGGTAAAGATTTCCAGTTCCCCCAAATGTGAAAAGGGGCGGTGGGCGCTAAGCGAATCCAGTTAGCGTCCGCCACGGGGGGCGGAAGGATCACAAAAATGTTCCTAATTGTTAAGCAGGTTTCGAACAAGAGCAGAATTTGAGGCCTCATTATATCATACTGAAGAGCGAAAAATTGACTTCTATTATTTTGCCATATGAAAAACCTACTAAAAAAGATACAGTCACCTGACGTCCCCTTCACCGTAATTATTGCGGGCTTACAAATACAACGCCGCACGTCAATAAAACTTCCCCGCTATCAAATTTCCCTTCAAGCCCGCCTATACAGTGGATCTGGATATTGCAGAAAAACCTGCTGTATAATCTGGACCATACGGCGTTCGACTATGACTTCTTTCACTACTGGCTCAAGGTCTTGCACAGCCTGCTCAAAAGCGAAGAGAAAATGCGACAAGAGGTCACCAGAGTGTCGCCGCTGTAAAATTAGGAAACTGGAATGTACTTATCCACCAGAGAAAGCAACGTGTTTTGTTCAGTTGCAAACTGCAGTAGAATCTCCCCAACGAGAAGTGGCGTCTCAAACCTTTGTGGGGTCACCACTGAACTTGTCTGGTGTTCCAGGTGTACAATGGGATGGTATATACGACGAAGAATTGGACTTCTCTACTTTCCTCATGCCTATTGAGGCTGATATACAACTAAGAAATATTACTGCCGAGTCTACTGTGAGCGGATATTGTGGTGCCTGGTTCTTATCGCCGGAGACTTGGAAAGTTGATCACACCCGATTCCCAGTACCTGGCAATTTTGAGATGTCCGATCTGAAAGATTTCAACCGAATAATTAAAGAGTGGTTCGAGACTTGGGTTACCACGGGTAGCAATGTTTTCATTCACGGCAAACTATACCGCGAAAAATTCCCCTCGTGTGTACAGGCGGCTTACACGACATTGTCCGCATACACGAACAGAATACCAGAAAATACCGATATGATTCTTCGGATCGTCAACGAACAAGCAAAAGACCTAGTGATCACACTAAAGTCCGCACCCCAAAATTCTCTGGATACTTTTGAGCACCTCGCCAATGTACATGCTTTTTTCGTATACCAATTCATTGGTCTCCTGGACGGTGACATAACCTCTCGCCATCAAGCCGAAGAGCGATCACCTTTCTTCATTCAATTTCTCACTCAAATGCTCGAAAACGCTAGCACGAATCTTGCGTCTTCTCTTATATTCGACCAAACCATACCATCGAAAAGTCTTTGGAGGACATGGATCATATCTGAAAGCGTACGGCGAACATGGCTTGTCGGAATGGGATTTAACGCAGCTTACGATGGATTAAAACAAGGCTGGACACCATGCGGTGGAGATATTCCGTTTACGAGCTGTGAAGGGCTGTGGGCTGCTCCATCTGCTGATGTGTGGTTTAGTATTTTTGCTGATAGGGATGCAATGTTTATACGGAGATTTCGTGTTGAGTGGGGTTCTGATATTGGGGAACTGGACGCCTTTGGGAAGATTATGTTGAAGATTACTTATGGGAAGGAATGGGCTTGAGATGTCTAGTCCCGCTTGGAGAAAACACAGTTCTCGAAAAGAGCAGTAAGGCGTGAAACTAATTGACTACTTGGAACCAACTAGAATTTTTTTTGTAGATCTTCACCTTGTGAATTTGTGCTAAGTTGATATCAAATTGGAGGACGTGTATGTGACGAAATATACGTGATGAGTTAGATAACCGTTAGAGACCAGTTTTCCGCCTTCTCTTCCTGTTAATTCCCGAACGAGTACTAGCACCATCCCCTATATCCATTTTCAAGTGGGACTACAATATCATGAAGGAGAAATAACTACAGCCCTGTTCCAACCTCTCTTACAAAATTCGCAGCTTGAATTGCAGCATCTTGAGCCTCCCGTGCAAACCCAACAAGCATACCAGCTCCAAAAGTATCATGTGGAGCATTCTCAATCTCCAAATACTCCATTCTGGTTCCCTTCTTGGCCATCGCATCGGCAAATTTCAAGTGATCATCGTATATGATTTCGGCCGTTCCAGTCTGCAAGAAAAGTGGTACTTGGCTTTTGTATTCGTTGCCGAGAGGAGTGAGGTATGGATGAGACACAGGCATGTCTTTGGGAATATAGCGTCTTGTTCCCCAAGAAACCAATGACTCCGGAATGTAATCGGTTTTGAAGTTTGGCTGGAGGCTTGTTTCCTCGCTTTTGACTGCAAGATTGAGCCATGGACTCCAGAGAAGTGCAGCTCTTGGAAGCGGGAGCTCGAGTTTCCCGTCATCAGAAAGATCTGAGAGATAGCGCAACATTGTCAAGACCAAGTTTCCACCAGCCGAATCCCCCGAAAGCACAACGTTCTCAGGGCGGACTTTGAGTGTATTTAGGACGTAGGCGTAGGCGGTAATTCCATCTTGTATAGCAGCAGGAAAAGATGAATTTTCTCCTCCAGAGAGTCGATATTGAGGTTGTAGAACCGGACAATCTATAGCTTTGCTCAGAACCTCTGGACCCCAACCACTCTCCATTTGCCGAGCCCCGCCGAGGACATAGGCACCGCCGTGAAAGTGGATGACCACCAGGTTTGGAATTTCACCAGCTGGGGGAGGAGCCGTATACCATACTCCACCAATTGCTCTAGGTTGTATAGCAGGGTTGCTATTGATGATTCCTTGGTATAGAGAAGAAACTCCGGGCTCAATGACGACGAAACGCTCCTTTTCACTTCCAGCTTCGAGGGTTTTGCTGCCACGAAACTCAACGGTGGATGCGTAATTCCACCATATAGAGAATATGTTTGTACCAACGGCCTGATGGTACGTCCATTTTGGATGTTGACGTAGAGATTTTGGAATGTAGTAGAGAAGAATTGCGGAAATGCGCAGAGGGAGGGTTGCAATTGTGAAGGTCGTGTACAGAAATTTCCAGGGGTGACGGCTAAATCGTGGCGATCGGTCAAGGATGGTGGATCGGGAATCAGACATCTCAGTAACGATGTATTGAAATATCCTTTCTTGGAAGATTAATACAGAAAGATTCTCGTGCCCCACGACTGAGGAAGTTTGTAGATTTTAGGAGGTTGGGCGCGATGTCTGTTCGTATACGCTTACCTATTTCTTACACCAGCATTTACGTACAATAGTGCGGCCGACAACCAAAGAAGTAATCACTTGGCACTTTGAAACAGCCAATAGTCTGCCTTCCATTAACTGTTTTCTGTAAGCACGTGTGTTGTTAGTCAACCGCGCTTTGAACTTGAAGATAATTGTTGAACTTCTGGACAAGAATTCCGAATTTTGTGCAGAACAAAATCTAGCCAAACTTGCTGTCTGCCAAATAAAATAAAAGGAGATGGATTACATTGTAGTGATTTTGCGAGCCTTGTTGAATAGCCACTCTAAAAGGAATCCGCACATATTCCTGTCTTGTACTACCTGGTGGACGCTTGAAATTAAATGACAGTCGGTAGTTGGTGAGTATTTCTCTCCAAAGAAATGCGTCATCGTGATCCTGCTATTCGGCAAGCGCGACGAAACTTTGAATAAGCTTAAACGAGTTTCAATCTATCAGACGTCCATGCTCCAACAACCTTAAAACAACAGTTTCCGGTGCGAGATGACGTGTTGACTTAGCTGTTCAATTCTGATTGAAGCAGCCTTATTGGTTAATTCACAAAGCTCGAAATTTGCACTCGTGTGAGCCATGCGAATTATCAAACCCCACGTTTCTTGTTTCTGAACTTGAGGTGGGGGAATCTAAGCAAGCTCGAATCGATGGGGGATGATGGTAACCGAGACCTATACTTTAAACAAATTTAGAAAGTCCTTGGTGGCTTGGTGTTCGAGTAGCTTTAAGTCAAAGATGTCAAGTGCTCTAGGTTTGGACTCGAGAAGAAAGTTCAGATGAGATCGATGCGAGGCTAGTCTCAGGTGACGCTTCATAGCAATTAGCATACGAGATCGGCTCTGATAATAAACATGACCAGGATTTTGAAGTAGGAGCTTTGTCTCCTCTGCTACACATATGGAGTTGAGTATAGATACTGTATGACTCCCAAGATGTTTAGCTTCCACTTCCAGCACAACTATTTCATTCCAATTTTTAATAACACCATGGTGAAAACGTCGCAAATATCACTCCCAATGCGAATTTTGCGCTCTCGCAGTAGTTACATGCGACAAAAAGCAGCTTACGATGATAAGGAAGACCGACAAAAGCTCACGAGTAATAACAGAAGTTATTCTTTCGAGTCCTCATACTCCTATAAAGATGATCTACCACCACAAACCCCACCCAAAGACCCTAAGGCAGTGGAGGATCCCAACTTGGTACCATTTCCAGAAGACGGCTACAGAGAATTGATTTTCTAACTTCTTTTCAGGTCACTTGGGATAATGAAGAAGATAAACGAAATCCCAAAAATTGGGGTTTGGGAAAGAAATGGGCGGTTACAGCAATTGTCTCCGCGTTCGCGTTTCTCTCGCCCTTTGCATCCTCAGTCGTATCGCCATCTCTTACCGCCATCGGAACCGAGTTCATGGTAACAGAGGAACTTCAAAGGAATATCATGTTTTCCATCTACACTCTTGGGTTTTCTTTTGGCCCCTTCTTATTCTCGCCGTTGAGTGAGATATATGGAAGAGTTTACGTTGTGCAGCTGGGAAATATATGGTATATCATTTGGAATTTGATGTGTGGCTTAGCTCGGAACCAGCCTCAGCTATTGGTATTCCGGCTTTTGGCTGGTATTGGAGCCAGTGTTACTTCAGGTGTTGGCGGTGGTGTGTTGAGCGATGTCTGGCGTCCTGAGGAGAGAGGGAGAGGACTCAGTATTTATAGTTTAGCTCCTGGTTCGTACACTTATTTGTAAGCCATCACTTCTTCAATCGCTAACTCGTGTCCTTCTACTTAGCTCTTGGACCATCACTTGGACCAGTTGGTCAGTTTCCCCCCTATAATTCCTTTCCTCGCCTACTGAAATTCCCAAAGCCGGTGGTTTCATAGCCCAAAACACAACCTGGAGATGGGGATTCTGGGCCATAACAATAGCAAACGTCATCCTCCAAGTCTTCGCTTTCATCTTCCTCCGGGAAACCTACGCTCCCACAATCCTCTACGCCAAAGCTCAAAAGCTCAAGAAAGAAACCGGCAACAAAGCCCTCCACACCGAATTTGAAAGTCCCGATCGCTCAACCGCCAACATCCTCTCGCGAGCTTTTATGCGACCTTGGAAACTCCTTTTAACACAACCGATTGTGCAGGTTCTGGCGGTATATAATGCCTATAACTATGGGATTATGTATCTTTTCATTGGAAGTTATGACGATTTGTGGACGAAGAAGTATAGACAACGAATTGATACTGCGGGGTTGAATTTCTTCTCGCTAGCGATCGGGAGTTTGATTGCTAGTCAGGCTGCGGCGCCTTGTAATGATGTTATTTATAAGTTTTTGAAGAAGAGGTATGGGTACAGTGAGGATGAAGAGGGTGTTCCGGAGTTTAGACTTCCGATGATGGTTTTGGGGACGATACTTACCCCCATTGGATTGTTTTTGGTATGTTTCCCCAACCAATTCTTACTTGGGGTATTCTTACTGATTTTCATGGTAGTTTGGATGGTCGGCGCAGAATAAATTACATCCGATATTCCCAAATTTAGGCGTTGGGATTTATATGGCTGGGAGTTTGATTTGTTATCAATGTAGTACTGTGTATACCGTAGATACTTATTCGGGTAAGTCCTTCTCTCCTACTCCTCACTCGCTCGTCACCAACAAAATCATTAGGTTACGCAGCATCTGCCTCGGCAGCGACCACATTTCTAAAATCTCGTAAGTCTTGGATTCCCTAAAAGCCTCAAGTCAGGTGTGCTAACCCTACCATAGTATGCGCCTTCGCCTTCCCACTCTTCGCTCCGGCATTGTTGAGAGCCTTAGATTACGGATTCCTAGGCACTTTACTTGCTGGGATTTCGATTGTAGTCGGAATCCCGACGCCGTGGGTACTTTGGTTTTATGGAGCGAGGATCAGAGGGAAGAGTACTTTCTGTCAAGGAGAGCAGGGGAAAGTTTAAATTCGTGCACTGTGTATTTTCTTTTTTGCGAAAGTTTAGCAAATAGAGTCTAGATTAATCATTGATTTGTCCGACGAGTGAGTGTACAGAAGCTTGTAACGCAGTGACTTCTGGGGTTACGGGTTTGGCTCTTCGTTGCGAACTGCATGCAGGGAGGGAGGCAATGTCTTTGTCGGAAAATGAAGCGGGAGAGTTGATGACGTCGAGACATGGAATGTCAGATGGCGTATATATTTTACATGGTTCCAGTGCACAACTTTGAAGCTCTTAGCCCACCTTGGAAAAAGAGGTAGTCCATGAAGCAAGTGCACGCACAACCTTGAAGTTGATGCTACCAAATACCCCAAAGTTGCAAGGCGAACTCAAGTTAGAAGAGAAAAATTGACACTTAATATTCGACTTTCCCATTTAAACTCCCAATCGCTATGTAAAAACCCACATATCTTTAATCTCCCTTCCACTCTTCCCCATTTCTAACATATCCAGTAACTCCATACTCCAATCTACCCTTCCCAAAACATGTACTGTTTCCCAAATATCCCATCCCATATATCTACCTATGTATTATGCCCAAAATCTCCCCCCGCACTATCTTGCCCCGGATTCGCCTCCTCATAATTCAACGCCTTAACCAACCTAAAATATCCCATAGTGACTACTCCCCCTAAACACGGTCCAACCCAGTAAATCCAGTGATAACTTGGGAAAACACCACTTACGACCGCGGGACCAAAACTTCGCGCTGGGTTTAGGGAGCCGCCTGTGTAGAAGACTCCTGTTTATTTCGTTAGCAGGGGTTTTTCTTCTTTTTTCCTTGAAAGGTAGGGAACCGAGAGAGTTAAACTGATGGGAAAGGGAATTATGGAAAGAAGGGGGAAGGACATACCAGCGATCTCAGCAACGAATAAAGCAAGTCCAATACCAATAGGTGCGATGAAAGTATCTTTACTCTTCTCCGCTGCCAGCATGAGGACGGTGATTACGAGGAGACAGGTAAGGAACATCTCGATAAACAATCCCTGAACGATACTCGTTCCAGTCCGTAAAGTGGTGTTCACCAAACTTATCGGGCCAGGGAACATTCCCTCCACGAGACCAGCAGCGGCGATTGCACCGAGGATTTGGGCGGGGAAGAGGATGAGTCCTCGCATTGGGGGAAGAGCTCCTGAGAGGACGAGGCCGAGAGTTACCTGAAAAGGAGAAAAGTTAGCTTTGGAGGATAGGAGGGCAAGGGGGGGAACGAACTGCAGGGTTGAATAGTCCTCCGCTGATTCGATACCAAACCCACACAGTGACTAGCAAAGAGAAGCCATAACCCAAAGAAATAAACACCACCGTCTGCGGCGTTACACCCTCACCCTCTTTCATCTCACTAACAGCCATGATATGCGTCGCAAACCCAAAATAAAGAAACATCAACGTTCCAATGAACTCCCCCGAAGCAGCGACGAAATGACATTTCACAGTCTTGCTCTTAATACTCTTCACAATCGATGCCGCATGCGAATGAGGAAGTGATTGCTGTGGGGGTTGGTACTGCGCTGATCGGGGTGAGGAGTGAGGACGGTAGGAGGAACGATGGGAGTGTATTGAATTTCGATGGAGGTTGCGGTGTTCGCGTTGAGTGTGGGCGTGGTAGATGGGGAGTTCTTGTTTTCGTGGGGAGCGAGGGGAGGACATAGTGAAGAAGGATTGGGGGAAGGATTGTTGAAAATTAGATTTTGAATTAGAAGATCTGGATGTGGGGAGAGAGATGCGGTATCGCTCTGTCATTGATATCGAATCGCTCCAGCCAGATTAGTTCGTCCGTAGTAAGAAATATTAGTTAGCCAGAACCATAGGAATCCCAATGACAGCTGGTAAACACGCGTAAAAAGAAACACTTGCAACTTCCTCTCAAAGACAAAAAGAGAGAAAAAAATTGTTTCCTCGGAGGCGAGGGTGAGTATGCCTTAAGAAACAAAACACACACTAAAACTCGGAACATCGATACCGTGTAAGGGGGGCTGGTTCGGTAGTCTAGTGGAGATGTTTTTAAACCACGTAGGTGCCACAACCCCCATCGGGGTTATGGTAGACGAGCGGCAGATCCACTACGGAAGCAGGCGGCGATCTAGACTAGAACCCTTCCATTACTCGAGGAGGAGTCCGAGCCACCATGATTCCCATACGACAATGCCATGTAGATGATGACGGCGTGTGTTCGAAGCATTGGTATGCGGGGTGTTTCAGTGAGAAGTGGGGTTTTGGCGATGCCGTCAGAGGCGCTCTCGCTTGTGAAAAAGGGGTGCGTGGCGGGGATTAGCCACGTTCGTTGGCGCGGATCTTGCCGGCAGCGCGGATCTAGTATGTTGTTAGTGAGATCGCACAAAGTTTTGACATAAGGAGAAGTGTTTCCCGAAGACATGAACATATTTTCTCAAAACACATTTTGATCCTCTCTTTCTCACCCCTGAAACAACTTAAAAACAAAAAATAAGGCCTTGCATAGCTAGCAAGGAAGGAAATCTTGAGCTTCAAACAAAAATTACCATCATCATCCTCGATTAGTCCCATGCCTTGAAGTGATTAGCCACACTTCAACCTCTGCACGTAAATCACGAACAAGATACATCTAATGTGGCAGTGTAAAGGCTAAGTAACTCTGCTACGAGTGTTTGTTCGCTAGCTTTGGATAGAATTGATAGCGCTTAGAATGAGATCGTAAACTTCAACAACCTCCTGGAACCCAAGAAGCAAAACCTAAGCTCGCAACTTCAAGAGAGCAGGAACGTTAATACTCGCCAGGCAAATCTGAAGATTCGATCTAATTCCATCACACGCACAGAACGACCTCCGATTTGTCGTGCAACCGAGCAGTCGCGCTAACAGATGCAGACGTAATCATGTTGAAGCGTCGAGTGGAAACCAAGAGGAAAAAAATATTGCGGGCATATCAAGGGGAATGAACCAGACAGATAGGATCAGAATAGGGAATTGACTTCCAAGAATGGCCGTCCAAGCTCTTCTCTAGAGAGAAATTACCCGCCCACCAAGGAGACTTCCCAAAGAAAGAAGGCGCAAAACGGTTCTGCAATATTTCGAATATAGATCTCCTCGAGAAGCGGATAAAAGGAAGAAGTAAAGCGCCGCATCTAAATTGTGGCTACTATCTAGAGCAACGCTTGATTCATCCGATCAACCGATAAGGTTCGGATAGCAAGCGATCGCGCTAAGAATGTTGGATCCGATCGATTCCTTCAATTTAAGCGCCGTGGAAGCGCTTGTGGAACGTGGAGATTCAACTGAGCTGACAATCTATTTGTCACCGAACCAACTCCTCAAGGCGTCCTTGGTCGAAATGAGAGTTGGGGGTGGAAATGGGAAGGAGGCAAAGGAGTGGTACTTGGCAACTAGGCAGCAAACCCCTTTCTGGGTAGATACCTAGATTGTGAAGTGCAGAGAAGCAAGCTGCTGTTGATTTTCGAGGTTTTTTGGTCCCACTAGGATGTATGGTACGGGAAGGCGTGGTGTGTTCTGTATGTCGGACAAGTTTGACCACGAGACCACGAGACCACGAGTGGATTGTATGACCACGAGCGGATTGTATGGATGCTGGCTGTAGATGTAGAACTTCAGGTTGTGAACAGCTTCATTTCTGGGTGCGAAAGGTAAATTTGTTTCGTTTCATCAAAAACCCGAAGGATTGCCATCTTTGATTGCGGCAAGAAGACACGAGGCTGAGCCCCAACAAGGCTGGCCAATCACAAAATGCACCGCTGCCAAGAGGGGGCTAAACCAGCCACACGCCCCACATTTGTGCCTGGCAGCCTCGCGCCAGCAAGATCCTCTGTCATCTTCACTTGGAGCAAGCTCACTTCTTCTTTCCCTTCAATGAAGAAGCCACATTCTAGATGCTTGGGCGACTCTCTACCTACTTTGCACCACTCATTTGCGAGAACCTGTTAGATAAGTCATCTCCTCTTGCTGCCTACCTTATACCTGCCTACCTTATACCTGCATAC
>LLCD01001179.1:0-12257 GCA_001414355.1 Hymenoscyphus salicellus
AGGCAGGTACGACTCACCGCCCCCTTTATTCTCCTTCACGAGACATGTACTGTGAATTCGGGAACTTCCAGTACGTTTTGGAGCCGGGAATCACGTGTTCGGCCCGCGAAATTCGTAAGGAAAGAGCAACTTGAGGTTATTGATGCCGATCAGAACAAAAAACCACCAATTTCAAAGAGACGCGAGGGCACGTGGCCCGACAAGTGGCCAAAATAGCACGTATATTAACAGACGGTTCTCGAGAAGGGAGGAAAGGCATGTATATGATTTTGGTAAATGGGCGAGGAAGGGGAAGGTACGAATGTTTCTTTCCTCGCCATTGAAACCACAAATGTCCCCCGAGAAATACTGTTCTTCAAACAAATCGAACATAATCATTGGCACCATACTCAAACAATCTTACGATTCCAATCCTTTAACTGTTCGAAACGAGAATCCATACTTACGACAATCAATACTCACAAATAATCAACCATCCATCACCATGGACAACGACCGGGAAGCTGTCGAAACTCCCCGCCCCGTTCTCACCAGGGACGTGATGCGCGAATACTCCTTGTGGTATGGTTTTCTCGCCCTTTGCCTTTGTCTTGCCGGGATCGCATACTCGGGTCAACATCATACCCTCGATGAAAAATCGTGTATCAGAATCGGATGGACACTTATAAAAACGTCTGGGACACTCAGCCTCTCCACAGTTCTACTTCCCTTCGGGCACGTTTTGTACGCCTTGAAATATCAACCGAATCGACCTGAAGCGGAAATTCGTCCAATTTTCGCCAGTGCCTGTCGGTCCCTTCTATACGCGGTCTTGGCATATCTCCCGAGCGTCGTGTTCTTGGTTGTAGGAGCGGCAAAGAAAGGCGAGATGGAGGACGAGGTCATACGGCAACTCTTGGAGTTTGTTACTCTCACTCGTTATGCATATTTGCACTGGACGAAATGTAAGTCCAACTTCCAATCCATAAAGGTTCAGACTCTCTAACATTCGCTTTCAGTGGGCTATACACTCAAAGAGTATTTGGACGCTCTTTCAGATGAGGCAATATAAAAATGAGGACGGCAGGATGTGTGGTGAAAGGGATACCAATGTGCTTGATCAACTGCAATGGAGTGACCAGACTGTCATGGAAAGTAGGATTTGATACAGGGACTGAAGATTAGATAGATATCTCCAACAGCGAATAACTTCTCATCATCAAACCCCCCGTACTCTTCCAAATCATCATGAATTTTGAAAGAGATGTGAATATTTGATGCCCTTATTCTCGTGCCTTCCTTATTTGAAATTGACACGCTACTTTGGGAGAAAGAAAAGAATTGGAATTCAATTTTCCAACTCAGTTTGGATAATGGAACTTGATTCTCCGAGTACTTTCGTACAATGATGGGGGTACACCTTTCACTTCTGGCAGCCGGAATTGTTGCACCTTCCCGTTTTTAAAATTGTTCTCATATTTTGGGAGAATGGGAGGATTTAAGTTCAATTATCCAACTCAGTTTGGAGAATCGAACTTAATTCTTCGAGTAGTTCCAAACAAGAAGGTCTTCTGGTTTTTGGCCTAGGCTGTTGTTAATTGACATAAAAATGGTTGTTGTCTAAATCACGCGAAGCCTAGAATGGCTTGGCGCCCGCTTTGCCCGGTTGGGCATTCCCCAAACTCCTCCACAACTCACATCACCATCCATCCCATACAACCATTACTCCTCCTCTACACACCGGATGACACTCAAACTCATTATCAATTGAACCAATCCTCTCGAATTCTGCCCAAAATCACAAAAAGTCGCGATGACGACAGCCCCGGCGCCCCCAGCATCCGACCCCGCCAAACCCAACGAAGTCATCGAGAAGTACACCATACCAGAACCCGAACCATTCATCTCCTTCGCAGCTCTCAAGGACAGAATCAGACACCACTATGAATTGGCTTCCGATTACTATTACTCTCTCTGGTAATTTCCCGTCTCCAATCCCCCAATCCCTATCTCAATTCCATTTTCCATACACAATTTACCCCTCTATCAAAAGCGGAAACTAATCACGTGTATTATATCATAAGGGGCGAACATATCCACCACGGTTACTTCCTCACACCCCAAGATACAAAAGAAAAAGCCCAGCTCCAACTTATCTCCCTCCTCCTCGAACGTTCCGCTTTGCCAAAAAGCGTCAAAGTCCTCGATGTCGGATGCGGAATCGGGGGAACATCCCGGTATCTAGCCAAGGAATGGGGATGTCAAGTCACTGGTGTTACAATCAGTGGAAGACAAGTTGAGCTTGCCAAGAAACTTACTTTGGAAGCTGGTGGTGTTTCGGGGGAGAGTGAGAAGGAGAAGGAAGCAGAAACCTTCAAATTAGGAGAAGGTTC
Source organism: Hymenoscyphus salicellus (assembly GCA_001414355.1). Lineage (NCBI taxonomy): Eukaryota > Fungi > Ascomycota > Leotiomycetes > Helotiales > Helotiaceae > Hymenoscyphus > Hymenoscyphus salicellus. Next base: position 2,373 of record LLCD01001179.1, read on the forward strand.
TGTGCGATTCATCGAGTTGGACGCTGAGAAGATGGGAGAATACTTCGTCACCGCACCGAATGAGGAGGTGTTTGACTGTGTTTGGATTTCGGAGGCTATGAGCCATTTGCCGAATAAGGAGTTATTCTTCAAGAACTCGGAGAAGCTCTTGAAGGCTGGTGGGAAATTGGTGGTTGCTGATTGGTTTAAGGATGAGGGGTTGAGTGAGAAGCAGTTTAAGGATGATATTTCTCCTATTGAGGGTTCGTTTTCATTTCCTTGAAGTCTTCCAATGATCATTCGACTAATGAAAGGGCAGATGGAATGTTGCTACCTCCACTTTGTACCCAGGCGGATTACGTTCGCCACGCAGAAGGAGTAGGATTGAAGAGTTTCGCTGAACCATTTGATATTAGCAACCAAGTTTCCAAGACTTGGTACGTCAACTTACCCTTCAACTATTACCAGCTTTTCACAATCTACTGTCTGAATACTTACTCATCCTAGGGATATCTCTTGGACTCTCATCCAGAACCCCGCACTCTGGGCCTTTGCAGTTGCTCAAGGCAGAGATGGATTGGCTTTCATGCAAGCATTCAGAGCAATGAGAAGAGGATTTGCAAACGGGACATTCCGTTATGCTGTCATGGCTTTCCAGAAAGCTTGAGTGATCGAGTTCAAAGATTTCGCGAAGCCTGGAGGGTTACGAGACCGATGGAATTCAGATGCGAAATGAAATATTATGATTGATGCAGGGACAACAAGAGCTAGAAGTATAAGTAGAGATAGAGAGAGTATCACAGTTGACCTTACTAGATATGTAACAACTTTTGCTAGAACACTTGGCTTGAAATTACCGGATCGTTAAGTTGATGTGAGGAAAACAGAGTGACCTCCACGTTTATGTCTCCTTCCAACTGATCCCTCCTAATGAAGACACGTGATGGCCCTTAAGGTGGGGCCAAGGAGCTGTTATTCAAATCACTTAGGGTAATTCCCAAGCTTGCATCTACTTCTATCGTTATCCCAAGATACACGACGAAATATACGACGCGGTCACGAATCCTAAAGTGAGTAAACTCGGGTTCACAGTTGCTTGAAATAGAGACATATGAATTTATCAAAGATGAATAATCTACTGTTCCAGAGACGACCCCGAAGGAGATCCATTGCACCTGAACTTTCGTTTTTAATGATCCATCTGAAAAGACGTGTTCTTCTCAAAGACAAGAATATACTGCACCAGTCTCTGCAAAGGTACATGTGGCTTGCATTACTCGACGGGAAGGCTGAAAAATTCATAGAGTGGTGATCAAGTTTTCATAACAAGCTACCAGATATGAAGATCTCAAAGGCAAACAGCAGCAACCAATCTACAATGTATGTGCGGTATCATATCTGCCAAATGCTGATAAGCTCACAAAACCTTCCAATGAGCCACGAGGGCACCACGTCAAGCCCCCTCACAACGCAAAATTCTGCAACCAACCAACTTCCACCTTAAAGGGGTATTCATTCGTTCCCCACATCCCAAGTCCAAGAGCAGCAGCTTGATTATAGATAATATCCTCATCATCAAATTCCCAACATGCCGTGTGATCGTGACAAGTCAACACCAAGCTCTCCAACGTCTTGAAAATCCTATCCCTATTTTCGTCCCGTTCATCTAAGGTATCGGCAACATCGAGTGCACTTGCAGTACGGAAGCAAAACTGGAACTCGAGATGTCGAAGTTTGGTTTTGGCGTTGTCGTCTTCGCGGAGGTCGCTCAATATTTCTCGAATGGCTTCGTCGTGGCTGCCTTCTTCACCGCAGAGACCGTATTCGATTGAGAGAGTGTCTTTGCTGTAGTCGAAGTAGGGAGATGGCTTTGCTCCGCCGACCACAGGGGCGGTCTCGAGATGCTTGATTGGAAGGCAGCATTCGGAGTCTGCGATTTGTACAAGAGGAATCGGGTTGGTGGAATAAGTAAAAGTCTGGGAGGCGACGTCGAAAACACATCGAATTTTTCTCTCCAAGTCTTCCTTGGGGACATTGGCAGCGATTTCTGTGGTGAGCTCTTGGTGGGCGTCGTATTTGATCAACTCGTAATCCCAGTCAACTTCATGGGAAGTGTTCTCAGTTAATTGATCGATGGCATCTTGTTCCTCCTCAGACTCGGTATCCCAATTAGCTTCAGCGAAATTGTTCCCAGTTCGTAGATCGTCCGCATCGGGTTTCTCAAGTTCGGTTTCAAGGGCATCCCAGTCAACAAAATTGTACTTAGTTGATGGACCTTCCGCATAGGTTTCGTCATCAGAGTCGAATTCGTCGTCAGATTCGAGGTCAGATTTTGGCTCCTCATCTAAGAGATATGTCGTGGGTGTCTCTTTCTCTGCGAAGCTGGTATCACTCACCCCCTTGGAAGTGTAGTCGGCTTTCGAAGGGGATCTGTTGATAGGGCGGCTGTTGGTATTGGGAAGCTCACCCAAAACTCGACGCGGCTTGGTTGGTTCCGATGGAGGATCGACGGTAGTGTTGGATGGCTTTCGAGTGCTAGGTAATCTTGTGTTTGGGGAGTCAAGAGACATGCTATTGATATCGTGTTAGGTGGAAGACGCGCCAAGAGGGAAGGGAAGAAGGACGACTCACTTCTCTGTGTTCTCTGTCAAGGAGTCCATGAAGGACTGAAGTTTTTTGGGAGAGGACATCGTGAAATATGCGATGCTAGAGGTGGGTTGGTTTACTTCAGTAGGGAGATTGCTTTGTTTACGCGGGAGGTAGCGCGTATATTTTCATTTGGGTGGGACCTTGATTGCGATCTGGATCACGCTATCAAACTATGCCTGATCTGGCTTTGAAGAGGTGAATGGATTTTCGTGATTTAATTGTGAACCAGGCTTCAGCCACATTCAAGCGAATATCTCCAACTAAAGAAGACAAAAAAATGTATTTGCCTGCTAAGCAGAACAGATGTAGATTTGTGAATGTAAGGAAGTGTATATGTTATCTGTGATACTTAAAAACAGTCGGCAAGGCAGCATAAAAATATCATACCAATGGGTGTGCTTGAGTACGCAGAAGATGAAAATCAGCCATGTCGAGAAACTGTTTCAGAAAACCCTTCTTTCTACGAAGACTACATAGTAAAATGTAGTCCTATTTTATTATAACCTTTCATCATTCCAGCACCTGCTTCAAATACTGAGTCAAAAGTTAGTATTCTTGTCTTTTTCTATCCTCAAAAGACGGTGTACCTGTAGAGTTCCAACTCCAATTCCACCAGTTTCTGACAACGGCCCTTGAGAAAAAGGTACCTGAGCTAGCACTCTTTTCCGCTTTTGAATATCAACGATTTGCTACGCGAAATTAGCATAACCCATAGGTGGAAAGTAGGGCTCATTTCCAGATCATTCGCGAAATCTTCATACCTCTTCAAAGGAATCACGCATCAAAAATCGAACGGTAGTTACATTCTTCTTTTGACCGACTCGGTGGACGCGGCAAAGAGCCTGCTCCTCAATCATGGGGTTCCAATGAGGTTCCAGAAGATAAGCCCTGGAGCCTGCTGTAAGATCGAGTCTGCCTATTGATCAGCTATGGAGTCATGAGCTTCCCGGTGTAAAACGTACCCAGCACCCCCGCAAGTGATGGAGACAAGAATTACGCAAATGGAATCGTTATGTTGAAAATCATGCATCGCTTCCTTTCTTCTTCTGAGAGAGGTGTTTCCGTCAATTCTGGTATATGGGATTCCGTGTTCGTTCAACATCAGTTGGACTAGATCAAGTGTATTGGTCCAGTATGAGAAGACAGCACTATTGGATGTGTTAGAAAATGCCAGAGGCAGGGGTGAAGAAGACAAACCCTTTCTCATCTGAAATGTGCTTCATCAGGTCTGCTACAAGAGCTTTGATTTTGGTCGACATGAGTTCTATTTGCGTGGCCATATCCTCATCTCCAGCCGGCGATGCTGGACCAGAGCTCTGGTTCCTGTCGAAGGACTCGCCCCCATCCAATGGCGTCTGGGCTAGTCCGTCGAACTTCTGTTGTGATTTGCATCTTTCACATATTGAAGGTCCACGGGAGTCCTCTCGATCTTGCCTATTAATGTTGGTTACCGAAGCTCCATCAAGGAAGTCCTCGAGCAGATCCGACTCGCAGATAGAACAAGTCGCGCCTCCAGCAAATAGGCTTTCGAAGTTGGTATTTGAGATACCTCCTAAGGGGCCTTGCGACCGGCGATCCGACCTCTGCTCTGCGGTAGACTGGGCAAGCAGGCCATGGTTGCAAATGAGCCGAAGGTTATTTAAAAGCCACAAGGCGTTGAACGTTTTGGTGCCTTGTTTGTTCGAAGATATTGCCTCTTCCAGAAGTGCACGTGATTTTGCTTTTGCTGCATCATATTTATCTCGCTCGGCTGGTGTGAAGTTGAGATGATGGATCTCATCAATTTGAGTTGGGAGATCAACCACTGCTTTGGTACGACTGATGGTTATAGCTTTGACTAAAGTTTTAAGCCGCAGAAAGCCCTGGGCGTTCGTTCGGTGACGGTCCTGCCAGGGTCGAAAGATCTCTTCTTCGAAAATCTTCGAATCGGAATATGGATGGACCAGTAAGAACTTGACGATGCTTGCGAAATCCGCGAGTTTGTTTTGAATGGGTGTTCCAGTGATGGCCCATCGACGTTTAGACCAAAGAGCAAAGCATTCCTGGCTTAATTGACTCCGTGGGTTTTGGATTGTGTGAGCTATATCGGTCAGTTGAGTTAGATGCTAGAGAAAAGACTCTTACCTTCATCCAATACCACTCGATGCCACCGCAAGGTGAAGATGGAGTTGTCTTCTGAGCTATTTTGGGAACGTCTTCGCCAAATTGCAGATATTGTGTGGTATGTGGTAATCACCACGTCAGACTGTAGGTATAAGATTACCCGTTCCTACATTTACTGGCATTTTCAACTGTTGCAATGCAGCACTTCAGAGAGCAAAAGCAAAAGACTTGAATTCCTTGACTTGCCCATAAGAGCACAAGGCATATATATATACAACTTTGCAATAGCTATTGCCGCATCCGTTTACCGAAAAATCTCTTTCTCGGCATGCCCGACGGGCATACCGATATCTCCTTAAGTGGCTTGATATAACAGATATCACCGTACCTATCAACATCAAGCTTCCGATCTCCTCACTACTTGAGCAAACAAAGAAGAGAAGTATTGGATCGAAAGGGTATTGAGTACTGAAGGTCATAGTGAATTGATTGGATTGTAAGAGGTAGGCTAGCTAGGTCTATATATAAGGAGTGAATGCTGACAATGAGTGGAATGTGCTATGGTATCGCTTTGAACAAATGATACAAATCGAGTCATTGATATCAGTGATCATACAGCTGATCAAATAGTAGATGAAACAGTAAATAAAACAGTAGATCTAGCAGTGAATCAAACAGAGGATCAAAGTAAAGGAGATAGAAGTAAAAATAGACATAAACACATGAATTCAGGTGATCCAGTGGATCCAGCACAACAAGAAGTTATTCTTATCGGCAGCACTAAACCCTTCCGTACATCGCTGCAGGCTCCGCGGGAAGCACCAATACCGACACTGAACTGTTCAAAGTAGATGACCTTGATGTTGGGAAAATAATTTGAATTGCCCAGGTCCCTATCATATGGACGCCCGTCATGGCGGAGCACTTGTCCTTTCAAGTCGATGGATATAGGGACGATTTCAGTGGTCGACGTAATCCGTCTACAATCAAGCTCAGTACAGCAGTGAGATCTTTTATTTTGATACCGAGAGGATATCCTAGCTTGGGTCGTAAGTCTCCCTTGAGAACTGTGGGATATTCCTCAACAATATCTGCTCCTGGGCTATCACGACATCTAGACTACTACTAGATCTCGAGCAAGCGAGATTGGAGACCCTTACCCCTGAAGTGAGAGGAGAACGTGGTCATTTCTCTTCCATGGAGTTAAAGGAGCTAAAGTTCGACGCAGTTATGAATCATTAGAAGTCCCCCCCCCTGGGTAGGGAAGTACCTAGAAAAATAGTTCCCCGGCGACAAGAAAGAAGTCTGATCAAGCACATGAATTCGAGGACTTATGAGATCTAGAAGAAGCAAACCAACCTTCACCCGCCAACATGAAATGAGCGCTAAAGAAAGGCCTCGAGGAGTATTCGTATAACGTACAACACTTGCAGGAAACTCTCCACAAGTACAAAATCTCGAAAAAAGGCGGGTACAGCTACTCTCTCTTCCAACCTTTAGGAGAAACATCTCAGACCTACGAACACATATGGACAAAGAATAGCCCAAGACCTTGGTGCAACCACGGAAGCACTCACGCAATTCGCTTAACTACTTTACATCCTGGGGTGTAATCATATTTGGCCTTGCTAGTGTAATACTCGCGGTATCTTCCTTGGCTGTTTCTACTGCTTAAACTTGGGCTTCTCTTAAGACTCTGGAAAACTAGTTTTAAGTCTTGATGCGTCCTGTTCTTCTGAGGATTTAGCGTAATTTACAGCTGCCTGAAGGCTATCATGCTGGATTTTGGTGTGTAAAAACTCAAATCTGCATTTACTTTCTTTCAAGCTCCATGCATTCCGATCTAGCTCTCTATCAATTCAGACCCGGAATTTCATTTTTCTTGTAAGGGGAGTCTTAATTTATGTATTTTGGGCTCGAATTCTGAAGATCTAGCGAACGGATTCAATATTATTACGGCTACCGATCTTCAAGCAATTTATATAGCAGGTCATTTTCGAATACTCGTCTCAAAAACTTGCAAGGATCGGAAATTCATTGCAAGATAGTTTTCAAGGATGGACCGGGATTGAGGATTGAAGCAATGCGAAAGAGTGAGAACGTAGTGGCTCCTTTGTTTTCCAGTTTAGCGACAGCTCAAACACCTAAACTAGCCTACCCCCTTTACTCCTCCGGGGCCTCGGCGCACTTGAGTTGCCCACACACAAATATACATATGTGTGTGAGCGAGAATCGGGGGGGCATTGAGTTCTTTCCGCATCGTAGTCAAAATTTGAAAAATAAGAGAATGGAGGCCAAAGTAAGCGTGGTTGGTAAAAACGCTACAGGCGAAATCTCGTGTTAACGACAGCTCGCTCTTTCCTTGGATGATCAGATGTGTTCAGGTAAGTTTCTTGAGGTTCTTGAGTAGATCGGATGTGTTCGCAATGTTCTTAAGCTACGTAAGCATTCATTTTCCCTGGGCATCTCTTCATTAATTCCTATTTCCAAGAAATTCCAAGCATCGGTTTCGAGGGTCTCTCTACTCCCTTCCTGTCCCTGTCCTATATCACGGTTTTTGCGAATGGACCGCCAGTAAAATATAGACAATGTACTGCTGAGTCCTCACAAGAACTCCTAGATTTGATGCGTTTCCCTCATCCAGTCTCTCACCTTTTCAGTTTTACCCTCCGAGAGATAGCCGATGGGTGAAAGCTTCGCTTCATTATACTGCTTCTTAAGTTTAAAATTCAGATTTTCATAGATTAAACTTAACAAGGATAAGAAACGGCTACGAGGAGGTTATATTTCGAAGTTTACAATCTTTCTTTAGGAAAGCGATTAAAGCGTACAGAGATTATTAGAATGTTACATGAGATTTTCGGGATCCATGAAGACGAAAGGGTAGTGATAAGGCCTCGTACTATAACTTTATCTCTGTATAATGCTCTTTACTGCGTAAAACGACTATTTCTTGTTAATGTGTAGATATATATGGGGACGCTACCAGGTGAGAATTAACTTAGAAGACAAGCTAGGTGCATTAATTATTAGTTACACACGTATACAGAAGGAACCGAGACAGTCGCATACCAGACTGAGGAATCGAGATTTCAAAGTGTGTTACCAGTGCATACATGGCCACGAAGAACAGCCCTTGCCTGGACGCAACCGAGATGCAGTCAATACTATGGCAGAGAAGAAGAAGAAAGTCAGTACACACCCGGCCAAGCTATTTTGACAGAGAGAGCTAGACATGTCCTTCAGATATCATTATTACTGTCTCAATGTTAACCATGACCGAACTTCCGGCAATGTATCCATCCACACGTCAACAAATTCAATGCCTACATATCAACGCGTTCCAATCACTCGAAAAGTATCATGATGTCAGTTGAGAGAAGCCTGACTCGGTTATTATAGATTTCAATTCTATTGTTCCACTCGTTTCGAATAAGCTTCTCGAGAAGATGCATAAGGAGGATTCTCAGATGGAGATGTTTATTTCTTATGGCCTTCGTCTATAAGACCCTAGTCCTGATCATGAGCAAGAGTTGGCGTTTTGTTACTTTGAAGGGGGAATTGTAAATGACAATTGGAGGGAGGGCTTTCTGCAAGTAATTAGCGACGTAACAACTAAGACATTTATAAAATAAACTACCTCACTCTTATCAAGATCCTACCAGGATCGCCCTCTCCCTCGCTTCGTCGTTTACTTCATCTATCAGGTCACCCCCGAAGAGCACTGGAATTATCTCGTAGGTCACCTATAAATAGCATGGGGAAAAAGTTCAGCAATTCATGGGTTGCCCGAAAGTTGCCCTAGAAAACGTCTTACAATTCATAAGTCACCTGAAAGTAGCACTGGAAGAAGACCCAGCAAGATACAGCTTACCTAGAAATAAGAGTAGCAAAAAGGCCAGCAATTTACAGGTTACCTAGAAATAGCTACCTAAAAATATACACGGATTTGGAAACACGAATTTCTAACCCCCTCGAAGTTAGTTCCCAAGACCGGAAAGCTGATCCTCAACACCTTTTCTCGGTCTTTGTGAGATGTAGAAAGTTGAAACCAGCCCGGAGTGAGCCCAAGTACAACTATTTGTTAATACGTTAAAGCAGAACTACAATGGAGCGCCCAAATTGAGGTTAATTTGATAATTTGAAGTGCTGAGGCGACCAAGGAAAGTAGTCCTCATACTCGAGCATGGAGTACAGATCAGCGAGGCCGTAACTCTTTCATCCGCTCACTTCTCTGTACCTCCGAAATGACTTGCGACAAAATAAAAATAGCCTAGGACAAGTTGAGAGATCTTAATGATTTTTCATGAACCCCCAAGACGCCTAGACCCCCAAACACCGGGCCCTAGCAACAACCCTCACCAATCGAATGAGTATTGATGATAAGAATCAAGTTTATACACATATCTAAAAAGCTATGTACAACGAAGGTAAAGGAAAAAAAGAAGATCTTCCCAAAATGCTAGTTGTTCCATAGTTCCATATCCACCTTTCTTCGACTTTAAGAGCCCCTGTACAACAATTGAATTTCCCCTCCAAAATGACGCCTGTAGAATTTGTTGTAATTTCTTTCCTTTCCTCGCTTTCCATAATATCCGATTGTTGCTTTGATGCCAAAAAAAAAGATCCCAAAGCCCCACGCCTGCCCCAAAAGTCCATCAAAGATCCGTAGAGTACAGAAAAGAAATTTCCTCCTCATCCTCAAGAAGGAGGGAGAGAGAGATTTTGACAAAAGGAAAAGAGAGAAAACTTTCGAGGGGAGTTTATATCCTCGGACCCTCCAAAGAGCATTGAACACTAACCTCCCATTTCAGCCCCCCTCCCCTCCCATACCCACCCCCAAGTCGATTTCGAATCAAGACCGTAATGCGTTCCCTCAGTTTCTGAACCTGAGTTTCGTCCCCTCGAACCACAAGCTTCAAATTAGCCATACAAAGCCCAAAGTGTACCTGCCAAAACCTGGCTTCCTCCACTGAGCAAACACACGGATCTCTCCCAATCTCCCTCATCACAGACATGTGATACTTCATCGCAGCATACAGGTGACTCCGATATCGAGGCGAGAGAACTACCACTACGACGAGAGGCATAGCGGGTAGGTCGACGAATGATCAGGTGAGGCGGTCGAACCAGAGGTATATAGTAAAAGAGAGA
>LLCD01001180.1:0-12252 GCA_001414355.1 Hymenoscyphus salicellus
TTTATTGCTTTTATTTTTTGGGGGGAGGGGTGGGGGTTAGGAAGCAGAGAGAGAGGGGAATGGAGCTCAGAGTCTTAAAGGGTTCTGAGTTTGAGAGATAGAAGGCGAGATGGAGGTGTTTGAGGTAAATAATTCAGCATAAGTAAACTTGGATAGGCAGTGCTTTGTGGAATGGGCAGTTGAGGGTTTATGTTTCTGTGAGGAGGTTGAGAAGTCCAGGAACTTCAGAAAGAGGAGCTGAGCATTGGAGAGTTGGAAGCTTTGAGCTTGACGAGTTATGGAGTTAGGCGTCGAAAGAGGATGCTGAGGGCTGGAGAGGTTACGCGATTACAAAATTGACGCGATTGGAGTTCGTGTATTTCTGCGTTTGAAAAGATATTGATGGACCTTTGGATAAGTAGTCTTAAGGTGAGTCGGGTCACATATTTCTCCATCACATATCACGGAACATATGTAAGTACAGAATTGTTTGAGGATGAATTTATTGCTTTGTACTAGCTACTTGCTTCTCCGCTATTTTGTTTGAGAAGAGGGAAGAAAGGAAATTTGCTTTTTGGCTGGGGGCTTGTGGGTTTGGTGCTGTGGAAAGCAGGGAAGTCAATATTGAAACTAAACAGAAAACGGGGAATTGTCTTATGACTTTCGTGTGAAGTGCAAAGGTAACAAACGATAGCAACCAACGGAACATCAATGCGAGAGATGAAGGGACTTGTTGCGTTGTTGTTGGTGCTTTTGATGCGAAATGGAGACGTAAGGGCGGAATTCGAAATCAGAATCCGTAAAGTAACTTCCTGTATTGACTTCAGGGCTTGGGGAATGATGCCTTGCCTAGTCGGTAAGAAATATCCATATGTAATTCCATAGCGAGTGGAAATTTCAAAATATTCCCACCACTTCACATATGCTGGACTAATTTGAGAAGATCTTCGGGGATCTTGTAAAGTCTGCGCAAAGGGCTTCGATATGGACTCCTGGATTTGTTGGGTTTACTATGTAGCAATCGATTAACCTTCCAACTTTCCAAACACGGGTTTAAAATGACTCGCACTCTCTCTTTGAGCCCAAAATGGCTAAACATTCATATCACTGTTGGGTCCAAGTAAGACTTTAGTCTGATCGAATTTTCCAAATCTCAAGATTGACCATTCCCATCTTCTATTGGAATCCGTTTCAAGTCTTTCTAGTTCTGTTTTGAACGTCTTGATTATTTTCGCGGGTGGGAGTCTCCCTGCCATGGCAGGGAAGATTTGACACTAGACATCAATATATTAGTATGCGTATTGACCAACGAGACTTCTTCTTGGTGGTAAGGGTAGATTTTGAAAGCTTAATGTCACCTTCAACGGTTTCTTTGGTGTCTTTCAACTTTTGATTTGAATCTGCCATGATGGTCTGTTGCTGTCAACTAACTGACAGAGATGTGAAGGTCTAAAACGTATTTGAAGTAACAGTCGAGGGTTCGTGTGGGGTTGTGGAGAGACAAAGGTTGATTTCTGTTGTTGTCTTAAGAGGTGAGAGTTGTGATTTGAGGCGGAGTAATCTGCGAGTTTCCTTTCCAAAAGTGGCAGGAGCACTTGCCAGTTCACATGTGAGGATTGGCTCAATCTATTTTTCTGTTTCTCAATAGCTGAATATAATTATTTAGTGCTTGTCACTTTGTCGTTATCGCTTTAGCTACTGGGCATTCATTGAAAAGCCAGACTTTATATCATGGGTACTACTAAGACATTTGATTTCATGTTTTCATTCACCCTTCAGTGTGAGTGGTCTTCTTGCAGACAATGAACATTTCTCTTATGACAATTTCGGTAGTGAGTGTGGAGCTTTTAGGGGGTTTCTTTGACACATCATAATGAAAATGATACCTTTACTAAAGTTGTTGACAGGTTTATGATGATATGCATTACACGATACACTGAATGAGTCTCCATCTTGTGGTTTTGCGTGGCTTTCCCAAGAATCAAGATCATGATTTGCAAGTTTGAGGCCAACATCGACATCCCCACAGAAGTTGACGAGAGGCACGAACTCTTTCACCAAATTCTTCTCACCATATCAACCGATGCGCGACCACTTCAGGAAACAAGCTTCCATTGAACCAACATTCCACCTCTTCCCCAAGCTCATGCCGCGAATCCGTCGCAAAATATGGCGCTTCGCTCATCAAAACTCAGGTCGAATCATTGAAGGTGTATCCTTTCTGACAATTTCCTTCCAATTCAGGATAATCGTTGGCTTTGATATTCCCAAGACAACATCCTATCATCCTGGCACTTGGAAGATCTGTTGGAAATGGCAATACTAACATCGAGATCTTCTATAGTTACCACATGGCCTGGCACGTATAGCTATGGCATTTTCGACACCGATAGCCCATATCACACTCACATGAATAACGTTCCCCAGAACCTTCCTCTTTCTAGCCGTCATGGAAATTGGAACGGCTGGGAAGCACGCGCGAATCAAGAGCCAGTTCTCCTGCATGTATGTTAGGAGGCGAGGAACGCCCTACGCCCATTATACGCCACGCCCTTCAACCGCAATCATGCCAGAGGTTCTACAACGAAGACGACTAATACACTCAATGTTCTGTTTTGTTGGGAGAAGGTCAATTTATTGATTAATCTCAAAGTATTCCATTGGCGAGAGAATGAGTTAGAGTTGATTTTCGGCCAGTTATTTGGAACCGCATATATAGACGTCAATAGCCCCAACTCGATCACGAAGAATCTGCGCCATCTGGCAGGGAATCATAAATTCTGCATGAGCTTATTTCGGCACCCAACTATTTTACCGAAATTTACGACCTTCTTCGAACAATTCGCGAACTTGGAACTCAAATACGTTCCGCTATACCTACAAAAACGTTCGGGTACCAAGCTTCTCGGTTTTGAGGAAGAGTTTCTTGTCAATGGGTGATGGGGCATACAATTTCGAAGTGACTTTTCCACGATGCCCTTGAATTGGTTTCGGAATGGACGCAAAGACCTCGATAAACTCTGCAAACAAAACGCAGGCGGAAACAAATACATCAAGTCCCGAAAGAAGCTGCAGCATGTAAATGTTTATGCGCCTCGGATATTGCTTGGGAAGAGTTTGGGGAGTGCGCTTGATCCCCCTGACTTCCTAGAAGGACACTCCAAGAATGACTCCGACCGAGTCTTCACATTGTTTCTTAACCTCCCTCTTGCGATTAGGAGAACTATCTGGGAATTTGCACTTCCAGAAAGGAGATTCATTACTGTATTTGTCTCACCTATCTGGAATGATTATGCTGAGTCCGACAAGCGGGTTCATCCTTCCAACATTACTTATGTGAGTACCTAGATTCTCGTGGAAAATGTATCCTTTGACTAGAACTGAGACCAGTGTATTAAACGAGTAGAGTAGAGTAGAGTAGTGACTGCTACTCTACTCTACTCATCACTACTTGAGTACTACTCAAGTAGTACTCGAGTAGTACGGACCGACTTGGACCGACCACCCCGAGACTCGGGCCTTACATTGGTGTAAACTTTTCTAAGAAAGATTCTTAGTATTAGAATATGAAAAGAGAGACAAAACTATAAAACTTTTTAACGTCTTATTTCAATGTTTAATTCCTTATTTTTCACTAGTAAAGTATACATTTTAGCGTGTTTTTATATGTGACTACTATTTATAGACTACTTGAGTAGTACTCGAGTAGTTGAGTAGTTTGTTAATACACTGACTGAGACATTCTTCCTTCTCGAAATGTCTCCGAGGTCCCTGAGAGTGTTACTTATTCTACTCCTTAAACTTCCCGAAAGAAAAATACTGACTCGGAGATTCTGCAGTGGCATCAAGTTGAAATTGATCGTGCTCCAGCGCAATTCTTCGCTTGCCAAGAAGCACGGGAATCGGTCAGAAAGCACTATATTCCATTACACGGCAAAGATGGGTTCGGAGCAGTCTTTTACAATCCCGAGATAGATGTCATTTGCTTCGGTATGTACTCAGCTTCCCTGTGCGAATGTCGTCTCTGGGCAAATCATAGAGCTCACAATTCCTCCGAATCCCACTCTTTCTAACCCCATAATCACTCTCCTTCAGTTGAGTTAAGGCATATTTTGTAGACAACGAGCCAGGATTTAAGTCACCCGACCGCATACTCAACAAAGGGGTTCTCAAGACGGTCCCGGACGAAATTTTGAACAGGGTAACATGTATTCATATTTGCCTATTCCGTGGAATTTCCCGCCGTACCTACAACTGGGCTGATTTGCAGGAGTTGGTGGATTGTCTCCCAAATCTACAAGAGGTTTTGTCAAAGAAAAATTACAAGTGGGATTTTAACTCCAGGGACCCTATGATTGGTTGGAGAGAAAATAAAAATTCCAAATGGCTCACTCATGAGGTGGCGGCGTATTTGCAAAATCTAGATATGCACGTTCCCCAGCTTGCTGAGCTTGTCAAACACGGCAGACCTAAGCATGATCACAAATTTAATACCTACCTCGACCACATGTAGATAATCAGTAGATAGCTAATGTGGGTTGATTTCTCATTTGAAAATTCAGGTATGGAATAAATTGATCCTTCTTGAGACATTTCTATATTTTCTCATGCCATGTCGGTGGAGACTCCTGAGTTCTGTGGTCCATTGAAACTTATCTGGGCGTTCTGCCGAGTATATCCCCCTCTCTCTCTTCAAAGACTTTCAGACACTATGGAATGTCGACAGAAAACACCAGGAGCATTGAGGGAGACCTCAAATAATACTCCTAAACCTTCTCTGGGAGTTGATGTAAACATCTCAAACTGTCTTTGACAATAGCTAGAAAAGCAGATGGATACTTTTGTAGGAGAATCCATCATTCCTCTTTGAAAAGAAAATATCACCGACTAAAAAGGACAATTACAGAAGAGCAAGTGCTTTGGAATACCGTCACGAATTCTTACAACCTCTGGCAATGGAGAAGTAAATAACATCAATCTTGAAAAAGAACTTGAATTTCCCCCTTTCAAGAATCCTCAGTGACGAGTTTCAATATGATTCACCCAAATAAGTCAAAGTGAAGATAAAGTAACGGAATCAATAATATTCTAAGCCCATGCTATCCTACTTGCACAATTAGGAAACGACCAGCCTATAAAGAAGATTTGAAAGGGAAAGGGAAGTTGGCTATTAATTAATGAAAGCGCGATCACCGACAAGCCGTCGTCCGAACTGAATCGATGGAAGGGCTGGATGAGAATCAAGGTTCCACCTCCCGAGTTGAAACCTTTCATCCTCAGTCAGCTCACGTGACACATGTTCCTCCCAACCAATGGTACTTGGCTGGTTCCTCTCGCGAGCACGATGCAATATACTGATACTGTGATGATGATCGAATCGTACTTCCCGAAGATTCGGTAGACG
This sequence comes from Hymenoscyphus salicellus, assembly GCA_001414355.1. Lineage (NCBI taxonomy): Eukaryota > Fungi > Ascomycota > Leotiomycetes > Helotiales > Helotiaceae > Hymenoscyphus > Hymenoscyphus salicellus. The sequence goes on from LLCD01001180.1 coordinate 5,384, forward strand.
ACGAAGATCACATTGGATCGAACCAACCGGTCTGCTCAATCGCAATCCTTGAATGTATGTGATGTCGTTTCGTGTCCGGTCGAAGATCGTGCTGACGAAACTTGACACAGTATATGGACAAGGGGAGTAAAAACAAAGTACGTCCAATTTCAGGTTGGAATATATCGTTGGATGATTATCGTTGGCTTTGAGTGGTTGGTAATATCTCAAAAGTTCCGCTCGTGCCTCCTGAGAAACGAAAAATTGAATCGGGACACATTCGCTAGCAACTGCGTGCCAACATCCCTTCAAGTTTGTAGCGTAGCCATAATCGTCGAATGCTGTAGTAGAAACGAAATCGATATATCGTTGGACTGGGAAAGAGAATCTCCAAATCTCCGCTCGCAGTTCTGGTGGTAGACGAGAAAACAAAGGAAACGATCCGGAAGCCGAGACCTCTGATCCAGTGGGTGGCGAGTATAATGGAATGCCTTGGTGGTGATATTCCTTCGAGTCGTTCAATCCGAGGTTATCATTTCGTAGCCTTTTCAAAATATTTTGCCCATCCTGAAGCCATTTTTGCAATCCTCTCCGAAACTGTCTCTGGAAATTCTGACCCCAAGGTCCCCTCAAAACCTCGCCCTCAAACTCATCACATCGCGCCAAGGGACAAAAACATTTCAGAGACTGTCGTCGTCGCTGGAAGAATGGTACAAAAACCACTTCCGCCAAGTTGTCGAACTGATCGAAAAAAGCCGCGTTGGCGGAGCCGACATTTCCCGTTCCCAAGGCACGATACCACAATTCAAAATTTCCACCGAGCCGACGTAGGTTCTGTTTGACCAAAGAATTGGAAGAAGAAAGAGGGGAGTTACTAGTGCTGGTGTAGTAATGGTCAAAGATCTCCGTAAATACTCTTGGCAAGTAATCCGCCTCTGCCCAATACTCTTCAATATCAATCAGAAGCAAATCTGTGTCCCAACAAAAGAGAAATCTCCCGCCTGGGAACGAGTGCGTTTTACCGAAGACCCAAACATTGTCGTCAAAAGGGGTTGAGTATTTGGGGAGAAGGGCATTTCGCGATTCACGCGTAACAGCAAGGAGAGTGGGGATTTGACATGAATATATTTCCCAAGGATCATTGTCAAAGTCATCGTCAAATCGATAGACAACTTGGTTGGGAAAACCTCGGAGCCTAACCTGGACGGTTCGAGACGAGGAATCGTGGGCTAGACGCCATATTTTGAGACGGAGGTTTTGATTAAGTTGATTGAAGAGGTGGAATTGTTGTGGTTCAGTGCATTGGAGTTCCGAACCGGGCTTGGATGCGTTGAAAGGGATATATGCAATGGAATCCGTCAATCCCTCGCTTCCATTTTTTGAGCTTTTAGCCCGCTGGTTGGTATTGGGAGTCATTTCTGCTTGATACTCGAAGTTTTGATTGAAAGGGTGAGTGTATGATTGTTAACAAAACGAAGAGATGAGTGAAAGAAGTCACTTGATATATTTAAACAAGAAGGTGTTGTAATGATTCCCATCCAGGTCCTCACATGTCGTTGTGAATCAATGATACTGAGCTAAGGGGTAGATAAGCCTAGTGGGTCCGTGAATCACCACACTCAACTGGCACGGAAGTTGCGACCCACGAGTGCAATCACCCACCTAACATGGCTTGAGTTGACGGTGCTTGTTGTTGTTAAATGGAGGAGGTTGAAATATTTCGAGAATGCACGTGGCACATATGGTCACGTGCAGTGAAGGCGGCGTCGAGTGAAGCTTAAACAGATTTAGTTTTCCATTTCAAAAATCCAGCTTGACTTTCAACTTGTTCCCTTTCACGATATAATCTTCCTTGGCCATCAGCTCGGGCAAATCCCACATAACATTAACATATCTCCCAGCAAGCCACTCCCTCTTTTCCTTCGTCAAAAAGACGAGCGAATCGGCACTCAATTCTGGGGTCTCGGTGAAAACTACGCTCACATATCAGCGAAAACGCAAACCAAGTATTACCTTGGAATATGACTTACCCTCTTTCATGCCCAACTTTTCTACACCCTCAGCGCCCCCGATCATATCTGTGGGGATATTTCCCGGGTGTATACAGTAACTCACGACCCCTTGATCGCCATATTCCACACTCAAAAATTCCATCAGTCTCAGCACAGCCAATTTACTTGATTGGTAGTCGCTTAAACCTAAATGCACTTTGTGAGCGCCCACACTGCTTGTTGTTATAATCGTTTTATCCCCTCCCTTCAGAAGCAAGGGCAAGAAGCCCCTCGAAAGAAGGTATGGCCCACGAAGGTTTACATTCCAAGTTTCCCACCAATCATCCGGGTTACTCTCAGCAATAGTTTTGAAATATCCAATGACACCAGAATTGATAATGAGGATATCCAATTTCCCGAATTTCTTTTCAACAGCGGAAGCTGCGTCTTGGACACTGGTTTGAGATGTGATGTCGATGCTTACGCAAAGCACTTTTGGCGCTGATCGATTTGCTTTTTCTGCAGCAGAGAGAATGGCCTCTTTGACTGCTGCGAGATTCGATCGAGCTCCGATAGCAATTTGAGAAGCCCCGGACTGAGCGAATGATCTAGCGATGGCGAGACCGATTCCTCTAGAAGCTCCAACGACGAAAACAGATTTGTTGGTTGCTGGAATGGAACTGGGTGAGATTTCTGGGTAGGTGTCGCTATGTACCCTTGAGGTTACATCATAGTCACCTGTAGATTGTCAGATTCATGAGAGTCAATTGCCACCCATTGAAGCATTGTCAAAAGTTTACCTGGACCTTCAAGAACATTAGGAGTTCCGCGTGGAGGAGGCATGGTTTTCGTGTTCGGTCGTCAGGCTTTCGGGTGAGCTGTCAGTATCTCGTAGTCCGAGTTGTGAGATGTTGTAGTGCAGTAGAATATGAAGTTTGCACCTTCTACTTTTGGGACAATGATGTATGTATGAAGCTCTTGAAAAGCTCCCTTGTGGATTTCAAAGATTCGGAGATAACTACATCGGGCCGTCGGACTTAATATTCAGCACCTTCGGCGTTAAACATTGCATTGAAGACTGAATAAATCTCAAGCACCTGGAATTTAGGAACGTCTTTCTTCTGATGGTCAGCACTTCACTAGGCAAGTTCTCTGATTTTTTGCTTTTAACACTTCTGCTACCCCCGGCCTAATTCGACTCATGAGTACTGGTGGTTGGTTGGTCCACCAGGATATCGGAAATCTAAAAAAAATAACGATTTCACTATTCCGAGTCGGTCTTTCTAATAGGTTCAGGTGGAGTCTCAATGCCACATGCGTTGTTCTTGAAATGGAAATCGTACATGCTTATATCTGGTCTTATAAATCCAAGACAGGAAATAACAAGACGATGTGTGGAACAGGAGTAAGAATGTAGTATTACCAGAGGAGGCTCCGCCGGATTTCCCGTATGAACTTGTACTATTATCTAGATGTCGAAAGAAGTGAGGGACGGTGTGATCTTTCAACGTTCCGAAAGCCATGCAACATTTGATCTCCAAATAGATGCTGGCCATATCGTCTCAACCATGATTGAGAAGTTAGGTACATGAGAGTAGAAAAGTGGAATGGGTTTTTATATGGAAAAATAGCCTAGCACTGCTGCATAGTGCTCATGTTATCCGAGGCTAGAATGAGTATAGCGCCACTACACAAGACGATGTACCTCTGGTAAAGATAGGAGAAGACAGCAGGAAGAATTAAGTCACGTCTGACGTTTCATGGTATGTGGAGAAATCAAAACAAGATATTTTATAGATAGAGACAGTGATAACCGTAAGGTAAGGACAATGACAAATGCAGCAAAAACCAAGCTCCCGAGAACCCAATTCTCCACAAACAAACAATCGCTCTTCCCAAATCAAAAATGCAACAAATAAACTGATGACATGAATCTGATAGCAGCACTATACAACAGATGTGGGTTGATCAAATCACTCCTTGCAGCAACCTCCGAGGGTGAAAATAGCCACGGTACAGTTCTTGCATCCCTTGCAGCAGGGGCCACGCTTCTCAAGATCACGGGTAGGCTATTGGATAAAAGTCAGTCTTTTGTACTTGAGAGCTCGAATTGAATAGGGCGATAGCTTACAGTGGAAGTGGCATGCGTCACAGCATCCAAGAAACCCTTAGCGGAGATTACGGCGGCTGTGAAGGAAGTCAGTATTGCATATTCTAGAAGTATATCCGAGAAAAAGGGGCTGTAAACAGGGTTGCAAATGGAAAAAGGGAATTGTCTAGATAAGGTGGAAAGGGTGTCCCAAGCCTGCTGAAACAAGCCAAGAGAAGAAGAACGAACTCAGGGATTACTTACCATCGTCAGAAATACCAGGATTTGCGAGCTTGACCTTAGCCAAGGTTTCGTCAAACGACTGGCCAGGGCCCTCTGGAATGGCAGTGGCAATGGCAGTGGCAGCCAAAGCAAAGGCAACGAAGAGTTGAGAGAATTGCATGATGATAGTAAAATAGAGTTTGAAAGAGAGTTGGAGAGACTGAATGTTGTGGATGAAAAAAGAGAAAAGTTGAGGAAAGTAAATGAAGGACTGAGAGAATGTTGCTGTGTTGTGGATGATGAGTTGATTGAAGAGGATGTTGTGTTGTTTATATATACAACAAATGATTATTTTTGAAGTCAACTGTAAATCAGATCCTTCACTCAAACAATGAGAATTAATCCTACCAACACAGAGATTGCCTCCTATGAATCCTGTTGGACGTGATGGATGGTCAAATCTACGTATCTACACTGGTACAGCTACGTATTTTTACACTCCCTTCCTTTTATATCAAAACTCCCCCTGATTTCGTCTTGTCAAGAGGCGGGATAAGCTTAAATTGCGACTGAATTGAAGGGGGCTCAGCTATAGAAATCACTGGACGGAATAGACTCAGATTGGCACAGGCGTGAAGGCAATCAAACCAATGGGTTCACTATGTGGTGTTACACGGAACGTCTAGGGAGAGAAGTGTGTCCAAACTATCTACAGGTTCCTACCGCCAAGAGTCACGTATGTATCCCACAACAGGTAAGCGGGGTATCCCCAAAGTCAAGTTTTCACGGTAGAGATGATGGTAACGGGGGATCGAAGTGAATTTCTAGGCGGTGCTGAGTTCATAAACCTCCTGAGGCCATTTGTACACCAAGATTGATGTATTTTGTTACAGATAATCCTGGGAGTTACCAAAGACACTCATTGACAACTTTCGACAAATCCTAGATATGTTCTTGTACTCATCCTGCAAAGAAAAAAATCCTTTTGCGTATCAGACTAAGATCGTTGATGATGCCTTTGGCCGCAATAAGGCGATTTTGGAAGAATTTTTGCTGGATATAAAGTGTTTCATAAACCATTTCAAGGGGTTTTTGTTCTCTGTTCGTAAATACCTGTCGGAATATACGTACAGAGTACTTGGTCATTGTTTCTAAACAGGTTAGGGGTTTCTTTTGCAACTTTGTGTTCAGAATCTCATTTTTCGTAAAGTGTCCTATCAGAATACACGTGTAGTGTGGTCTTTTTTTAAATTAATTATAACCCCATGATAGACTTTTGTCAGATCTTTTATGTTAAAAATCTCTGTTTGCGTAAGTTTCCTGTTGTTATATACGTACAGAGTGTCAGATTTGACTAATCCTCGTATTCTGCGCCTGCAATCCTCTTCAATCCTCTTCTCACTTCTCCATGCATAACTTCAGCACTAACGTAAGTCATCACGTAATGCGTCTAATTGCGGGGTACCACCCAACCAAAATCAATTTTATTCAACAATGGTACGCCGAGAAAGCCAAACTGCAGCTGAAATCGATGCTCTAGTAAGTGAAGCTGTATTAGGTCTGCAGTCTTAGTTATATAAATCTCTACTGGGCTATGCGCAATAGGAGGGGGTATCTAAGTGTACACTGATTCAGAGACTGTATGGGTGAGTAATACGAGATGATGCGCGCCAGTAACAACATAAACTTTCAGGCGTATAAGAAAATGTTCTTCTTAAGTAAATTAAAGAATTAATAATCAGTGGTTATTCACTAAGGCATCGGTTGTTAAAGGAGATAGTAGAAGAGATTCGTATAAAACAAACCTATGATTTAGACAACCTCTTACTCGACTCGCTTAACCTTCTACTATAATATACCCTAGGTAAAAACTAGGTTCTACGATTTATTTAACGACATCTACATCTCACGGTTACTATTAGGCGTCGAATTAAGTCTGTACGAATTAATAGTACTATAAAAGAAGTGCTAGACGTATAGTTTAGTATATATAAGAAGGTAGTCTAGGAGGAAAAGATTAAGTAGAAGAACATATATAATATAGATAAATCTACATTCTTAATTAGGACAATATAATTAACTTGAATTATTATTAATTCTACTCTTTATATAAAGCATTAGGCTTATTCTAGTTGTTAAGAATAGATTTTAATAGTTAAATGTATTTGTATAGATAGAACTTTTTGTAACGATTCTCAATCTCAAACTAATCAGGTGACTAAGTATCGAAGGTTGGGATGCGGTAGAAGGCTCAGATGCGCGGGTTGTTCACTTAGAAGTAAACTCGTTACTTGTACGAAGTTGTCAAAGGTAAAAGGTATTAATAACTAAGTAAACTAAGTTGAGTACGAAGCTCCTATCTAACGGTAGACGTGCTAGTCTTATATAGAACCTTTGTTCCCTCATGGAGTCCTGTTTTCTCATAGAGTCCTAACTTCGAGGACTCTAACCCGTTTAGGGCTCTACGACAGAGACTCCCTTTAAGCGAGGGACTCTATTACGTGACTCTTTCTAAAGATAATAAAACCCTTGGGTTGCTCAGCTAATCTAAACAACCCTTCCTATAAGAGTATACAATAGTACTTAAC
>LLCD01001181.1:0-12249 GCA_001414355.1 Hymenoscyphus salicellus
GGATTAACATATGTGCTTGCAACATCGCAACAGACTTCAACGGTCCGCACTGTGCCTTTCAGATACATATTTTCAAAAGCCTTATTGTGACGTAGTGATGTAGCGCAAATGGTGAAAAGGTAAAGCGCGAGGCAAAAACCCTACACACCAGAAGAATTCTTGAACGATCGAGGGGAGAAAAATAGTACTAATAGGGCAGCATGGACTGCGGAGTCCAAAATAGCCTTCAAGGCGAACATGTCTCCATCATTCTCCGCAGAATCCCCCCTGCTGAGGAGGACAGTGCTGTGCGTTGCAGTAGTGAGAGATGTTGTGAATGCGAAGGTAATTGCGCCTGCGATGAGCCATTTGTGGAATTGGGAAAAGATCGTGATGATAACGAAAGCGACCCAAAACAAAATGTGTTGAGACTGTGTATATGTTCCACTGACAGTAAAAATACAAAAGACATCATACGGTGCCGTCGAATTCATATCTGAAGCTTCCGCTCGTCGCGATAACAGGTATTTGCTACCTGCCCACTTTATGTAGAATTATGCAGATGGCAACGCGTTTTTAAACTCCTCGAGGGGGCTGGGTTGTCGCTCGATGCCTGGTGATATGGCTCGCGTGGCTGTACTTCACCGATATATTAATTCAGACAATCAAACTGGAGTAAGGATGATGATCTTTTCCATGTTCTCCGGGATTAAGCGAAGGTGGCGAGAATTGGCGGCAATACGAGCTCGGGGTTCAAAGTTGATTGTTCTAGTTGATTGCTCTTTCATTAATAATTCTAAATTTTATAATTATTGTTTCTATTGCTCGAAATTAAGTTAACTCTTCAAATGTTCCGGAAAGTGAGAGCATCTTTACTGCCGCTACTCACCCCCTTACGTTCTGGAATAGCCATGACTCTTAGAAACATTACCCCTCACATTCATAGGCAACTCCTCCTTCTCACATTCCACGGATTTACCTTATAAACTGAGTAAAGCCACAAAATGGGTTCATCAATGATCATTCACAAACCCGATCTCAAACTCGAGATCGCAACACCAAAAGACCTCCAAGAAATTAACGACATTTGGTACATCTCGTTCCCTGGAACATTTGAACGCAAGATATGGGCAGACACACCTGCAGTACGAGAATGGTGGATAAAGCAAATGGAGATGACGTGGAAAACAAACCATCTTCCAAGTACCTCGTGAGAGATTACTCACCAGAAGGGAAAGGGAGAGCTGTTGGGTATGCGAAGTGGCATGTACCAATTGGTGATGAGAGATTGAGAATCGAGGATAGATTTCCACCTTGGAATGAAGAGCAATATATCAGGTTGTGCAATGTGTTTTTTGGTCCGCTTGGGGAGGAGAGGAGGGAGCTGATGGGGAACGAACAATATTATTGTGGGTTTTATGTTTGAACTTTCAGTTTCGAGTTTGGTATTGATGAATTCAGATTTGGATATGCTTTGCCCGCTTCCGGAGTACCGTTGACTTGGAGTTGCGAGTCTTTTAATGGATTTTGGAATTGAGCAGGCAGATAGAGACCATTTGAGGTGTTTTGTGGAGGCGAGTGTGATAGGTAAACCTTTGTATGAGAAGTATGGCTTCATTGGGCAGGAGCCATTCCAGATTCCAAGTGAAAGCTTTAATTGCACTGTATACGTGAGACTAAGTGCGAAGTAGGTGACGTCGGTCGGTGGCAAGCAGAGCTGTTAAGGGTTAGACGTCCATATATGGGGGAAAAGAAAAATCTCGACTTCTGGCTCGCAACGTTCAAGAGATGCGACAAAGTTCTTGCAATGTCAGATAACACGCTGTAGCTTAATTTCTACTAGACCTACAGGTCCCACCAGCTTTCATGCCAATCTCTAAGGTCTACATCTTTTGGTTCTTTCAAATAGGGTGTCAAATCCGAACTTGGGTCTGACTCCTTGGTTGTCCTACCATTACCCCAATAAGCGAATCTATTCTTGCTTTTATTCGAATTCAAAAGCTCATAATCGAAATCCTCCCACCTCGGTGACCGTCGGACAAAAGTCACATGTGCTGCGCTTCCAGGCCAATGACCATGAATTTTACCTCCCGGTACACCACCTGTTTGAACATGTTAGTAAGATAACATTTAGGACAGGTAAAGGCATTTTTCGAGAAGGTTCAGAAGAACGAAGAACTCAATTCTTCAAAATTCTCCTCCCACATTTCTTACAATCGTCCAAGAGACCTTGAGACAACAGAGAGAAGGGCTTTGCACTTAAGAAAGAAAGCTTGGGACTCTTACCATTTGACCATGAGCTACATCCCTCACTCAAAACGGTGGTTGGGAAGAAGGTATCAGCATACTCTTGGAAGTCATCAGCTGCTTCTTTCTTTGGCACCATCGTTCTAATCCCTTGCCCGCTAATTTTTCGTAGGATTCGTGAAATATAAGTGATTTGGTTTTCCACACTATGCGGAAGTGTTCCAGCCTGACCAGCTGCATTCGGGCCATGAATGAAGAACAAGTTTGGAAATCCAGGTGTCGCAACGCCAAGATACGAGTAAGGAAACCCCCACTCGCCATCATGTTTCCAAGCTAACGCCAGATTGATTCCTCCAGATTTTACAGGGAACGGGAAAGCGTAATCAATATTTGCTCCCGTTGAGCAGATAACAGCATCGACTGGTCTGTGAACTCCATCTTCGGATTCTATCCCGTCTTTTGTAAACCTTTTGATCGTTGTTTGGATAAAACTGACATTATATTTAGCTAATGCTTCGAGGTATCCAGGCCCCGGTGTCAGGCGTCGACAATGGGGTGAAAAGTCAGGTATGATCGCGTCTAATAATTCGGGTTTCTCGCTCAATCTTCGCCTCATTAATTCTCTAAACTCCGTACGAGCGGCCAAATTCTCATCCGAATTCTTTATTATCGCGGTGTAGCGTCTCCAATATGTATCTTCGAGCTTCTTTCGATATTCCAAATGTTTTGCCGGGTCTTCAAAGTCTTTCAGCTGTGTCTCGCTAAAGTACATTGGCTCAGCTTTCCGATCCCTGCCACCGAGTGAACCAGCGATCCAGGTTTTGGAACGAGCATAGTGGTCAAGATGTTTGACAACCTTCTGCAGTTCGGGGACAACTTGAATTCCACTTGCTCCGTTCCCGATGACCGCAACTCGTTTGCCAGTTGGGTTGAAACTCGGGTCCCAGTTGGACGAGTGTCTCAAATGGCCTTGATAATCTTTGATCCCGGGATAATCCGGCAGTTTCCAGGCGTTGAATCGTCCTATGGCGGTGATGAAAATGTCGAATTTCTCCACAAAGTTCTCCCCAGTCTTCAAGTTCTTCAAATCTAATACCCATTTCGACTCCTTAGGATCCCATTGAGCGTTCCTGATTTCCGTTCCAAATCTAATATATTGGTACACGTTGTGTTTTGCTGCTGTGTTTTGCCAGTATTCCCGAATCTCGTGACCTTGGGCAAATTCCTCCGTCCATTGAGAATTCGGTGAGAAAGTGCTCTGATAAACATTCGCTGGAACGTCACAACGTACTCCAGGGTCTGAGAAAGTTAGCTGAGAAAATTTGATTTGGTATGCGTAACATACAGATATTCTCAACCCATGTTCCACCCTAAGTCCGTCAGTGGTGTTTCCGAACTGGACTACTTTCGACACTTGAACTTACAACATTGTCATTCTTTTCATAGATTGTCAAGTCTATTCCCGGAACTTTTGCTGGTAGCAAGATTCCAGCATTTATACCAGAAATCCCGGCTCCTATAACTGCAACCTGAGGTGGTGAATTAACAAATTTTCCAACAACGCCCAGAGTAATACTCACTCGTAACGAACGAACAGCATCAACTGGATGATCCTCTAATTCTAGCTTCAACCTCTCGCTTATCCGCTTCACCTCTTCCACTGCACCATTACTGATCAGGTGACGTGAAATGCTCTCCAGTCTCTCCTTCGCTTGTTGATTTGATTCGCTCATCGCTTCAGAAAAGCGTTTTTACAAAAATATAGAATGAATTACTCCCCAAAATTTCAAAAACCACCATCTAAGTATAATCTGAACAACTTACATCCCCCATCCTCAAATCGTGACATCGTTTCTCGATATTCCTCACCTCAAAAATAGCGGGTCTCTGCAGAAATACGTCAAACCTCGCCTAAATTGTGTCATCCCCAAGCCCCTGAAGGACCATCGCTTGGCCGTCGTTACCCAGCAACAACATCAGGGAACACAAATCATGTTTTGAGACCTTGCCCGTTCGTATCTCCACTGTTCTGTCATGATTTTATCTTATCCTTTCTTATCCGTTTTCTTGTCTGGTGCTTGGAGGTCGATGGTGTGACGATGGATCTTGATGAGATGTTTGCTGCGGGATGGAAGCCGCGAGTTGTGACCCACCACTTTGGTAAGAGGGTTGCACGGGTACATCGATACCCCTCTTTTTGACAATTGAGTTCTCACCACATTCCCCAAGTCGGCCATGTTTCTCTAGTTGTTTATCTTAAATCCGTCTTTTCAGCTGCGAGATTGCCATCCCACACTGCAGTGTAACACGTCAGGTTTTTTCTCTCCGAACCGCTATCAATTTTTGATGAGTGGCGTTTTCTTGGGCTTTTGCCATCTACGCTAGCAATGGCAACTTTGCTGGGTTTTCTGCTAAGATGGTCTAGAACAGATCTTTCTTTATAGGATAGATTCAATAACTTCCCCGAAACTTCGCGATTGTACTCCCAACTCGTTCTTCATGCAGTCAATCGACATCACAGACATGGTCACGATGTCTAACCTAGCCAATGTCCATTCGAAACGGAAAGGAAGAGCTTGGTACCACTGGTACTCAGTAGAAGACAGCCCTGAAGAGAAGAAACTCATCGTCAAGCTCGATCTTCTCATTATTCCATATGCAGTAATTGCATACTGGATCAAGTACATAGATCAGTCCAACCTCAGTAAGTTCCCTCTTCCCTACCCTCAATTAGGATTTTCTAACATACAAAACAGCAAATGCATACGTTTCGGGTCTCAAAGAAGATCTCGGATTTGCCTCAAACCAACTTGTTGAGCTGAACTCGATGTACATAGCAGGAGCAGTAATTGGTCAACTGCCATTTACATTTTTATTTCCCATGTTTCCCATGAACTGGACAATTCCAGCTCTAGAAGCTGGATGGGGGCTTTTTACCCTATTACAATTTCGGACACAGAGTTTTGCCGAGCTGGCCGCTTATCGATTTCTAGTGGGCCTTTTTGAGGTAAGGATTTACAATTCCAAATAATAATAAGATGGGCATACTGATCAAATGTACAGGCTGCTTTCTTCCCTGGTGTACATTATGTGCTTGGGGCATGGTATCGAGGTGATGAACTAGGTCGTCGGGGAGGTGTGTTTTACGTCGGACAAATGTTAGGAACACTTACCGCGGGGTTGATTCAAAGTGGCGCTTCTCAAAATCTCCATGGTGTGCGAGGAATGGCAGGTTGGAGGTAAGTTGTCCCCCCTTCCAAACTCAAACCTTCTAACTCAAACTTTTATAGATGGATGTTCATCATCTCTGCACTCATGACTATACCCGTTGCCATAGCCGGAGTCTTCATCTGGCCCGGGACCCCCGCAAAACCAAACAAGCTCTTCCTCTCCGACGAGGAACTTGACCTCGCCATCTCTCGTCTCAAAGCAGTAAAATCAGACACCACCGAGAAACCACATGAGACCCGCATTCAACTACTAAAACGCATCGCAACAGATTGGAAAATCTACATCCTCACCTTCTGGGCAATCCTCTTCTGGAATGCCGGTTCTACCGGTTACGGGGGCTATCTCCTCTGGTTGAAGAGTTTGAAACGCTTTTCCACACCGAATGTAAATCAATTGGGGACTACCGCTCCAGCATTGGGGATCTTCTACGTGCTATTTGTCAATTTCAGTTCGGATTTACTTTGGGGTCCTAGTGGAGCTATTGCGTTTGCACACGCATGGAACTTTACAGCTATGATTATCCTCGCTGTCTGGGATGTGCCGGAAAGTGCAAAGTGGTTCGCCTTTAATTCCACCTATATGCAGGTTGCTATGAGTAGTGTTTTGTACGGATGGGCGAATGATATCCTACGACATGACTCAGTGGAAAGAAGTTTTATACTTACATTCATGAATCTCATTGCTCAGAGTACCACTGCTTGGACGGGTATTCTGACCTTTCCAACAGTGGAAGGACCGCGATTCTTGAAAGGATGGACATTCTGTGCGGTTAATTCTTTTGTGCTTGTGGTATTTACTTATGCTGTTATTGGACCAATGTCAAGAAGATTGGAAAGGAAATTAGCAGCTGGAAATGAGGGGTTGGTCGGAGACGCTGAGGAGAGTATTGGTGTTAGTGAGAGGGACTCTACAAAAGGACCGGAGCAGGTGAATGTTGCACCACAATTGAAGTTGTAATAGTCTTAGTGGTGGAAGGAGGTAGAGAAATAAATACAATTACATCATACAGTGCACCAAGCTCGGAAAATTTTGACATGGCCTGGAAAAGTACGAAGTCCTTCAAAGTCTCATATCTCACACCAGCAGCCATAATGACAAGTTGAAGAAAAATCGCAATATCACTTAATGATTATTGAGGCTCTATATGGGTCACTGGTTGTAGTGCATGAGAGACCGTCGCAAAACCTCAAACCACAACAACCTGAAACCCCTCTTCCAAACGCGAATCAACTAGCAGATGATATGCCCTTATGACCTGACGAGTGAAGTGTGTGATTCGGTGAGTATCCCTAATTTCAGGCTTCTCGAGCTTTCCCATCTTTACCAGCAGTCTTTATAATTCATCGTCAGCAAAGGTAATCGGAAGGTAGCACCCCCAACAAGTTTCATTTTACACTTGCCAAGACGCAAGCTAAAGACGACATTGAATCAAGCATTAAAATAACTTGGTGCAGGCGAATTCTTTTAAGTTGATGAATAGTGAAGTTTTGGTGAGAGTTCCCTCTAGTAACGCCGTCTTCTTAAGAAACTTCATAGACAGTGCTCAGTTCAAACTGACAATTGCTGATAGCTTCCAGTACTCATCAATTTAGTTGACATATGCGAAAGCAAAGTATGGCATTTCAGAAGAGCGGTAATTGAGTTCCTGGTACAATGCAGCCCACGTCTCGGCATTTCACCCTAATGATGCTTCATCGAACTACCACCTCCATATCCTCCACTAAACAACCTCCCCATTCTTCCCCAACCCAGAGTAGAACTTCCTCTCCTCAAAAACTCTAACATCATCCTCTCCAAACACTCTCCCCTCTTTCTCAGCCTGGATCCTCAATCTCCGAATCCTCAAAACATCCCACTCGACATTCCTCGTTAACCACCAAGTCCACCCACTAGCCACGCCCCCAAGTCCAATAGCAGCAGCACAAATAGTAAAAGAGACTTTATACCCATTGTACGCATACTTCGACTGAAACAATTGCGGCCCAATCACACCTCCTACTTGCCCTACAGAGCTTTGGAAAGCGAGTGTGAATGCCGTTCCTGTTGTTCCTTCGAGGGTTGAGGATCTCCCTGCTGATATGAGTCAAAATTCATGTGGGAGGCGTAGGTGGGCAACTTACAAGCCCAAAAAGGAATAAAGTAAACACTATAAAACATAGTCCCCAAAACCACCGCAACATAAACAGCAACCCTCTCCCTCGTTGTAGCAAGAACAATAAAGAACACCAAGGCCCCAGTGCAAATCCCCATAATCATGGCTGGTCTCGTGATATACGCTCTCTTCAAAAACCAGCCCGCGAAAATAATTGCCAACACCGTCGCAGCAGCAGGAGGAATATTGAGCAATTGATTCCTCGGTAAGCCCGCGAACCCAAGTGAGGTAGTGACGGTGGGTAACTGCCAGGAAAGACCATAGCCACCGAGATTGGTGAGGATCTGAGAGAGCATAAAAGCGTACGTTTTTGGGTTCTTGATACTCGCCCAAACCTCCCCTTTCTCAAACGCAGAATCCCCAGCCTTCGGCGCATTCTCACTCAATCTCAACTCCAAATACTCCTGTTCCCTCCTCGTCAACCACTTCCCACTCCGTTCACTCTTCGGATAATCTGGTAAAACCGCATAAACAACGCCACTAAAAAGGATGGTTCCTATGCCCTCAAGGAGATAAACCCATTGCCAAGCGCTCATCCCTCCTTTATTATCTAAATACGAAATCCCATAAGCGAGGAGAGAACCGATGATCCCGGAACAGTTTTGAAAGCCGAACATCCACATGATGGGTTTACCCATTTCGTCGGAGCGATACCAGGAGCAGAGTTGGGCGGCGAGACCGGGGAACATTCCTGCTTCCATCATGCCGAGGAAGAAACGTGCTGTGTAGAGGCCTTCTTTGTTTTTTACTGCTGCGTGGCAGGCCAGGACTATGCCCCAGGAGAGGATGATGCGAAATTGCCAGTTTCGGGGCGTGGCTTTTTTGAGAAGCAGGTTGGAGGGAACTTCGAAGATGATGTAGGATATCTTCTCAAATTATCAGTTTTTGCTCTGGGTAATTTTAGAATAGGAAACGAACGAAGTATATTGATTGGACCCAATTGTATTGATCGGAAGTCATATTCAACTGCTTCAAAATATTCGTAGGCTGCCCTACTTGAAGGACTTTAACGGCTGCTGCATTGGTGTAATCAATCTGTTCCAATTAGCATTTGTCCATCTTTGAGTAGGCAGCTAAGGGACTAGAGAAGTATGGGGAAAGATCCAGGACAGTCTGGGTTTTAAGAGAGGGTGACGGTGTCTTACATTCTTGATGATATACATCAACCCAATCAACCAAAGAAACCTCCAATCAACCTTCCTCATAATGGCTTTATCCTCCTCACTCGTAAAAGAAGCAAGGAACGCCTTTCTATCAGCCGCAGAATCACTTCTCGGACTTTCCAGCTTCTCTACCACGTCCACCTCTCCATCAAGAACTTTCGCAGTTTTCACCTCGCCATCTTCAGATTCGGAACTCATGTTTCTTCAAACAAAACCCGACGAGTGAGTTAAAAGGATGAGGGGAATCCAACTGAGAGGATAAAAACCAGAAATCGAGATAAATTCAGAGAGAGGAAAGAATGACCCAAAAACCACTTACCAAGATCAAGGAAAGAAATTTTCAAACACCAAGAATAGTTTTGAACCCCATTATTCCCAACCATCATCAACTATCGCAAAAATTCCACAAGGCTCAATCAATACCTAGCGTCTCGGTGGCGTATCCCACTTTTAAGTTTGATGTTTGATGATTATCTGCATGCATGGCGGCATCTTCATATGTTGCAATCCATCCCTGTGTTGTGGTGATACATACCAGTAAGCACGCAATAATAAAACCCCTAAATCCTCATCCCCCCAAAATTGGCGCCCCCGAAACTCATCTCAGTATACCCCGCAATTCCCTACTAAGCTTTCTTATCGGCCTGCATGGAGCGGAAAGCATCCCGAATTGTTGGTATCGAAAAATTGGACGAGGAGGGAGGGTTGATGAGACGAGATGGTAGCAATGAGGGGTCTTATGACGTGCTGGAACTAAGAGACGGCCAATTCTTGACGGGCAAGAGGGGAGGGATATGGAATTGGATTGTGATAATGTGACATTTGAAATAGAGGGGTTCATTGAGAGGGGTGTATTCTCGATGTTGTGAAGAGACAGTTGATAGAACCCCTTAATTGACCATCTATTCAGCCAACCTGAAAAGGCACGACGAAAGAAAAATCGAAAACTCAACAACACAGAGAAAATGGCAGAACAACAAGAGACAAAAGGAGAGGGAAACGCGTCTCCAAAGAAACAAATCCTCCTAAATGCCTTCGATATGTCCACAGTCGGACATCTAAGTCCAGGTCAATGGAAGGTAAACCCCTCTCCCTCCTTTCCCCTTCCTCTCCTAAAACAAAACTAACGGAAGTATGGGTGATAGAACCCCAAAGACCGCTCCGCAGAAAAACGCTCCCTAAAATACTGGATTGACCTCGCCCAAATTCTCGAAAGAGGAGGAATAAACGCCCTCTTCCTAGCCGACACCTACGGTGGATATGATACCTACGAGGGGAGTCTGGATAATTGTATCCGAAGAGCTGCGCAGTGGCCTGTTACTGATCCTACGATTGTGAGTTAACAAACCTACAAGAACGAGGGGGGATTGTTGAGAGGAAAATGCTGATGTGATGATTAGCCTATTAGTGCAATGGCCGCTGGTGAGTAGAATGAATGGCAATTGTGATGGGAGTTTGCTGATGAGGAGAATAGTTACTAAGAATCTGGCTTTTGGAATTACGGCTAGTACCTCTTTTGAGCCGCCTTTTTTGCTGGCTAAGAGGTTTTCGACGCTTGATCATTTGACTGGTGGTCGAATTGGATGGAACATCGTGACCTCCTGGAAAAAAGCAGCCTTCAAAGCAATCGGCATCGACTCCCCAATCGAGCACGACAAGCGCTACGAACAAGCCGACGAGTATCTCCGCGTCCTCTACAAACTTTGGGAAGGATCATGGAGTCCAGACGCCATCATCAAAGATGTAGAGAATGATGCGTATATAGACCCAGATCTGGTGCGAACAATCAATCATCAGGGGAAATATTTCAATCTCGAGACGAGACATATTGTTGATCCTTCGCCGCAACGAACACCATTCTTGTTTCAGGCTGGGACAAGTCCGTAAGTTTTTCTGATTGATGGGGAGGTAAAGGAGATGGAGAAGAGAAAGCTGATAATGGAAATAGAGCAGGATCAGCATTCGCATCCAAACACGCCGAAGCCATCTTCGTCACCGGCCACTCCCCATCTGTGTTAGCCCCCAAAATCGCCAACATCCGTCGTCTGGCAGCTGAAGAAGGTCGTGATCCTGCATCCATCAAGTTCTTCTGCACCTTCACACCCATCATCGGCCGCACAGATGAGGAAGCCCATGAAAAACTCGCAGAAGTAAAGAAATATGCTTCTACAATTGGAGGACTCGTCCTAGTCAGTGGATGGACAGGAATCGATCTCTCCAAACTCCCACTCGGGAAGGAAATCACCAGGGAAGATTCCTTGGAAGTGCATAAAGTCACTTCCTCACTTAGTGTATTTACTACGACGAGCAAGGAGGTTCCTAAATGGACACCAGAGGTTATTGCGGAGATTGCATCTATTGGTGGTCTTGGGCCTGTGTCTGTGGGGTCTCCATCGACTGTTGCTGATGAGCTGGAGAGGTTTGTGAGGGAGGCGGATGTTGATGGGTTTAATCTTGGATATGTTACAACACCGGGGTCTTTTGAGGATGTGGTTGATTTGCTGGTGCCGGAATTGAGGAGACGGGGAATTTATCCTGAGGCACAGGAGGAGGGGTTGAGTGCGAGGGAGAAGGTTTATGGGAAGGGGCAGTCGAAGTTGAGGGATGATCATACGGGGAGTAGGTATAAGTATGATGTTTATAAGGAGGAGGCTCCTTATGTTGCTGAGGAGAAGGGGGCTGTTGAGGAGAAAGTGACCGTTTAGATAGAATGTGAGAAGAAATGTCAGCCCACGCGCTTTCAGATTCCCAACTCTTCTGGAACAATAAGGGACTTAAGTACTCGAACCTTCTGCGTTTATTAATTTGTGCAGGATGGAAGGAGCGGTCTCGATGGACATTGAAACTAGCAATAAACACGTGGGGTCGTACTTGTTTCGTACTTGTTTCGTACTTGTTTTGTACTCAGTAGACCGGAAGACTGCCGCTTTAAAGTATGTTTGATTTTTGCCTTATAAGCCTTAAAATCGAGGCTATAAGATGGGACCAGAGGCAAGAGCGCGACGGGACGCGACTGCCATATTTACTTTCCCCACCATACAGTTCAGGTCAACACCACTATCTTTTATGGACAGTCTTGCACATCATTGACCAGACTCCCATAAGATGGCCTCCAACGCTTCCACCGCTGCCAATGGCACGGGAAATACCAATGCTAGTAGCACGCCAGCTACCAGTACCTTCAATTGGCAGGCTCCTGTTCAATCAAACCCCAGCAGCAGCATCTTCTCCCGCCCGCCGCCAGCACCGCTCCAGGGCACCTCCACCTCCACCTCTACCTCCACCTCCACCTCTACCTCCACCTCCACCTCCAACATCTTCGGATATCTCCAACCTCCAGCCTACACAAGTATGCATTCGTTAGTACTACACTGTATCAGCGGGTCGCATGGGAGCACGCCATACAGATCATAATAGGACGCATACGAAAAGCGCGCATAGTGCTCTAGAGCGAAATCGTGTCTCTTATACACATAT
>LLCD01001182.1:0-12242 GCA_001414355.1 Hymenoscyphus salicellus
ATCTTATGAGTGTCGCTTCGGATGACTTGGTAGATTACTACTCTATCTCCGAAAATTATCACTTACCCAGATACCCATTCTCAACTTATGCTATTCATGGGGTTCCTTTTCACGCAGAACAGGCACAGCTGAGAGGGATATCACAACTCTGTCATCTTGAAATGATACTCAAACAACCAAGGGTCTTACAATACATGGACAATCTATGCCTCTGTAAGATTGAGATTT
This sequence comes from Hymenoscyphus salicellus, assembly GCA_001414355.1. Classification (NCBI taxonomy): domain Eukaryota; kingdom Fungi; phylum Ascomycota; class Leotiomycetes; order Helotiales; family Helotiaceae; genus Hymenoscyphus; species Hymenoscyphus salicellus. Next base: position 229 of record LLCD01001182.1, read on the forward strand.
ATGGCCGAATACTTCGAGCCGGTACACCTTATGCTCAAATATTGCATCTGGTGTGTGATAATAACTGGTATGGACTGGCCGAGGTTCTGCTCAAAGACATCAGAATCGATAGTAATACTCCCAGTCGGAGATTTCTTACTCCACTCCAAACAGCGTCACAATTTGGTCACCTGCAAATTTTGCAGCTTTTGGTCTTGTATGGAGCAGATCTAAATGTTCGAGGATGGAATTGTCAAACAGCTCTTCAGAGCTCATTGCTTACTGGGACCAACAAAGATGTAGTGAGATTCCTACTTGAGAATGGAGCATGTCCAAATAGCCCGGGTGGGATTGAAGGAGATGCTTTGCATATCGCTTCAAAGCCAGTTCAATCTGGTACTGGTACAGCCAATCGACAGGTCCTTGTCAATTTGCTTCTCCAGCATGGAGCAGTGAAGAAGAAGAATAACCATTGTAACTGCGACTGGCAGACGGTAAAAATATCCGGGTCCTGCAACTTCAAACGTAAGACCTAGACTAGCATCTTCCAGGAATTCTGAGTTAAACACCCTTTATCGAGTGTCTCGCTGTGTTGGTTTTTGAACAACAAAAGGATTCTTTGTGTCGTGGTTGGAAGCGACTGATGGTTAGTTGGAACCCCTTGCCGTGGAAAAATACCAAGTAACCTCCTCTCTAACTCACATCTCAACAACGAAATGGAATTACAATGGACAACGATCGTAAAGGATGAAAACTTCATTTCAAGTAAGTGTAGCTTGCAGGTTCGCTTTCTGCAATACTAACAACATTCTTAGACCTACCACTCGGAACCCATTCCGTCACAGCCCAAGACCACGGCACAAGTTCATGGACCAAAACTGCCCGTGTGAAAGCGACCCTTCAAGATGGAATTCACAGAGAATATTTCCTAAAGGTCACAATCCCTATATCAAATCCCCAACGCCTGAGTAATTCACCGAACGCTAACCGAGAACCCACCAGCTCGCATCAGGACCCTCAGGGCTCAAAGTACTACGCGGAGAATACGAATCCCAATTCTCTCTATACAAGCAAATCCCAGACTCGAGTCTCCGTCCATTCGCTTACGGGACATTGAAATCCTACCCCGAAACCCATTTCCTCCTTTCAAATTTCATCAGCATGTCTTCCATCCTCCCCTCCCCCGAAGAACTCAGTACCATACTCGCAAAATTACACAAAGCCTCCTCCGAAAGTGGAAAATTCGGGTTTGATTCTCCTACGCATAATGGAAGCCTTGAACAAGAGAACACCTGGTGCTCAACATGGGAGGAGTATTTCACTCGCGACATGCAGAATATGTTTCACTTTGAAGAAAGAGCGCCCATGGAAATGAATCGCCGGAAATAGCAAAAATGAAGGAATCCCTTATGAAAAGAGTGATCCCACGATTGCTGAAACCTCTTGAAGGAAATATAAAGCCGGATTTGTTACATGGGGATTTATGGGAAGGAAATATGAAAATCGACGAAGCGACCGGGAAAATTCTACTATTTGATGCGGGATCTTTTTATGGCTATAATGAATGTCAGTCCTCATCTCTCCTACTCAAAATTCCTAACCAGTGGTGCCGAGACTAATAGTTGTGATAGATGACCTTCGAAATATGATGGGTGATAATGGTCCTATGGGGAGACCATACTGCGATGCTTATCATAAGAGAATACCAATTTCAAAACCGGAAGAGGATTATGAGGGGAGGATGGCTTTGTATGGAATGTGAGTTCTATTTCCTCTCTTCCTGCTCCCTTCACCGCTCCCTTCATCGCTGGTCGGCATTTAATTTCCAAGTCTGTCTTTGCAAACTCCCGCTGAACTAAAACCAGAATGTCACGAGTCCATGACTCTGCCCTCTATCCTCATCAGCCTCAGCGTCGAGAAATGTTAGTCTCGTAATCTTTACCCCTCTGAGCTTACACTAACAACATTCTAGACTTGTGAAGAAGATGAAGGAGATCGTTGAGAAATGCGCAAATGGCTTCATTGAGTTTGAGAAAGCCAACTTGAAGCTATTGAATTCGGAAAATTAGTCGTAAATCGATAGCCTGACACTTGCTCAGTAGTCTTTCAAACCCTCGACCGAGGGATTCATCACGAGTCATCTTCATTACTCGATATGAAGCGTCCTGATCGAGGTGAAGCCAAGCTCTCACTCACAAAACGTGACCACGAGTCTTCCATCATAGCACCAGGTGACTTGACTTGAATATCAAGCAAAATCGAAACCCGAATAAGAAATGAACGTGGAAAGGGGGGAAAGAGAAATAAAAGGAAGAAAATGATCGCCAGCCAAGGTCTCGCTCGAGTAATGAAAACCCATCATCTCAAAAGCCCAACCCGAAAAATGGGAAACGACTCCCCACCCAAAAGTCCGGAAACACCTCCACAAGCCATGACGTCAAAGACCCCTTCCATTCCATTCCCATGAATAGGATTCAGACAATTACGATCCACCCCGGACTCTTTCCTCCCTCACACGAGTATTTTGCAAAGAATATTCGATGAGCAAACATTAGCTGCCACAAGTGATGAGACGATTTCGGGTAGTAAGAATGTTTACTTTGTCTAACGAGATCTTTTTGAAAGGAGGAAAGACTCCATGGAAAGTTTTGTGGGGTTCTATGCCTACTAGTTTTGTTTCTAAGGGTTCTCTGCCGTGATCAATGGGATGAGGCGAGGGGTACGTCCTTGAAGAAAATTTGAATGCTTTGCAATCATCAACCCGCCGGAGTCTTCTCTCCTTGGAATGGATGGGATTTAGCACTAGCTTGTTTGTCGATACTTGGAGTGATAGGTATTCGTTGGTTTCGTCCAATTTTGATTTTCTCAACCTGCTAAAGGATATGGATGGTTGTCAAAACATCTAACAGCCACAATAAAACTAAAGACAGAAAGACAAAACCAAGACCGTTAGACCCCGAAAAGCCACTTCTCATTCCCACCAGCTTCTGTACAGTAGTTTGCCAAGTTATCTGCCGAAAACTTCCACATTCACGATCTAGTTTTAGGGCTTTGAACTGCCGAAGCAACCGACTTGCCACTAGTGTTTCGCCAATCATTCCCCAGTCTTGGGACGCGAGCTCCTGGGGAAGCGCTTCGTGTGCTTGGAGTCTCATCCGATGACTTGAACTTGAAGTCAAAGCCTCTCCCGTCGTTGAGAATGATCGATCTGCTCTTGATTTCTCGATCTAGACCCTCCGCTATGAAATTGCTAAGTCGAATTATCTCTCCACTTTGAGTTCAACACCAATACTCTCGCACCTATTGGGCAGAGATACTCTGGGATAAAGGCATTATTTGATAGTCCATAAATGAAGCGTTGAAGCTACAACTGAAAGAAGAATGCATTCAGCTGAGGTAGAACAAAATAGCAAGTGTATATTGATCAAAGTAATCAATTGATGAATGAGTAACGGACATATTCGGTGTTCGGAGACACGGCCAGGTGTCCGGATTTGACAGCCACCCACTCTGATGGAAACTAAGATATAGATCCCAGATAAAGTTTCGAAAATCTGGGGAACTCGGTCCGGGAAACTAAATCGACGATCGCTTGATGGCCATAGCGTGGGAAATCTTGTTCTTTCAACTTTCGTGGTTGAATTGAAGTTTGGAAACTGGATTCCGTAACCTTGCTCGCAGGCATTTGAACAGAATGCGAGATTGTCCGAGGGTTTTGTTCACCTGCATTCAGTGAGTGAATTGCTGTAACCTTCGTTCTAAAGGGCCCATATTAGTTGTCGTGGACAAGTACGTCGAAGGATGCAAACACGAGAGGATTGATTACTGTGCATAGTGTACTGAGCCTAGTGCATAGCCTCAACGATGCAGCGTTGAGGTAAGCAATACTTTCCAAAATCGAACGATGTCTACCTCCGTATGTGTCGCATACTCTCGTGCGGTATTTTCTCTGTCCAAACGTCCGAAGGAACCGTTTGAAAGTTCAAAACCTTCATGAGATAAAACAGCCCTGTCTTCGGTCAGCCCATGGCTCTCCTCTTGATCTGGAGTTACGAACTGCGTTCTCATACCCTCGCAAACTCGCAAAGTTAAACTCAAATAATGCAACTGATGAGAGAATGTTTAAATGCTTGGGCTGTGTTGGGATGGATGACTTTGTCAACACAGGATTTGGCGCCGAGCCCGCCGAGCCCGCCGAGGGCTGCCGAGAATTTCTCCACAGTGGAAAAAGGGCACACTTGAGCTGAGGTTAGATATAAAAAAAATTAGAGGGAGCGGAACCTCGAGTGGTATGGGTATATTAGTGTACCCGTAGAAGCTGAACATAAATCTTGCACTCTAGCTGAGCCAGCTAGAGAGATGTCAGTAATAAATGAAATCGTCTCGTAAGTGCTTTCGTACTTCAACTGATATAAATTGATCTTGGCATCGTACGCGGTTTCAAGCTACTAAGTAGGCAGCTCTTAAAAGGTGTCATTTGTTTCGTTGTTTTCTGAAATAAAGGGTCTAGCTTGTGACAAGGCTATGGGAAGTATGGAGATTATAAAAAATGAAGAGTAAGCGGGGTACCTGATGATAGAGTTCTTGAGCCTGACCATCTGTCTAGTGCTAGGATACGCGGCCCTCTGAGTAACTGTGAGGCTTGTCTGAAGGAGTTGAGCGGCAATAGGGCATAATCAAGAAGCCGAACAAGGCACCCGTTCAGACCAGCCATTGCCAGCATATAATGATACAGAGCTGCTCTTTTGGTTTCCCTGAAAAAGACCCTGAATTGCATGCCGTTCTGCACCAGTTTTCTCAAAATAATTCTCATACAAGTAGCCTCGCTCCAAATTATCCAGCTGCAGTTGAGGAGTTGCATTGCATATCGGCCTTCGGCTTCTATTTTCATCAGCCACCAAGAAAACCCCGAATCTCCGGTCGTTACTCACTGCACCGCACAATACCCCCCTCTACCCCCCTCCTCACCGTAACCAAAGTCGAATAACTCACGACATTTAAGATCAACACTCATCGCAATCTCCCTCTTTTCCAATCCCTTGGAAAGATTCGAGAGGCCTTCAGATCAGTGCCCACCATCGGACGACGACTCCCAGTCACTTAACCCCCTTTTTTCCGCGAGCCCACTCGGCACTCGCCTGACTTCATCATACTGGGCCGCCGGACCTCACAAGGAAGTGATCTTCCTAACCCCTGTCAAGTTGCATTGAGATCGGATTTCAAAAAGGCCATCGAACTTTCAACTGGCCCCACAAACCAGCCCTTGGTGTTTTAACCTGGGACCACCCTTGACCACCTGGACCACCCTTGGGGCATTTTGGGCCCGCTTTGCCTGACACTTAGCTGCTTTACCTTGGCAAAAACTGCACGTCCGCCTTGATTCAAGAGTCGCGAAGTGCACTGCGCCTACACCAAGCCAATATCAATGATATTTTAGTCCTCCTGCACCATCTTCTTGACCTTTCTCTCCAATGAGAACAACTGGCATTTAACCTTCCAATTATCAACTCAGTCTTTTTAACCTTCTATCAACCCATCTCCTCTACACCAAGGTTCTCTAACACTCCCTCTACACCATCCCATCACATACACACAAAACAACAACTACTTCAACTCCTCATACTCCACGATGTCTGCAAAATACTACCAACTCCAGACAGACTCAAAGTCTACAAGATCCTCTTCACATTCTTCCTCGCACCGTCCACATCTACAGGCTCCTTCCAAATATTCCTCACGCAACTCGACTTCCTCCGATTCTTCATCGTCTTCATCCTCTTCATCCGCCTCTTCCTCATACACCAGCGACTCATACGCCCATTCCTCAATGGATTCCCGATCATACGCCCCGCGTGTGGAGACACTCCGTTGCTCACGGTGTGCAAAGTGTGTGGAAACAGTTACCTCTTCCAGCAGCGGAGGACGAGTAACTTCAGAAGATGCCCAGGCAAGCGGCATGGTACAATTCGGACACAACCTCTATTACTGCGAGAGATGTGCACGTATGGTGGGATATGAGTGAAAGATATACGGGATACCAGGAACTCAACAGAACTGGTATGGGACACAGAACAACAACACTTAACGATATCAACGACTCGAAAAGGGCAGATTGATCAGCTGGAAATCACAAGATTGAACTACAATTGGGACAGGACATCCCCATAACGACTTCGAGGATGAGAATACAATGGCTACAACAGACCAGAGCCAATTCGAGTCTTCAACAAACTCAAACTCACTATATCCATCCACCTTTGCAATCAGAGCAAAACTCTCAAACGGTCCACCTCCTCACCCAAAACACCTCGGCCTCGAAAAGAACCTCCGGGTATTTTACATTTCGTCACTGGTAGCAACGGCCAAATTGGGTGCATACTGCAGACGCGCGGGATGATTCCCCCTGCACATCCCTTGCAAGACACCACATAACCCAATCACACACCGCCACATCCCAAATCACACCCCTAAAACCCCAACAAACAATTGGACCATTCTCCGCCCAGGTCTTGGTCTGGAGAAATCTCTGGGGGCGGCGGTCAAAACGGGCGACAACTTCGTGATATGTGGTTGGGTTTGCTTCAATTACATCATAGGAAATTTTGGAAATGCATGCAATGTGGGAGGACTTCTCGGCGGTCTGGATTGCTTGGATCTATGCAACATGCATCCTTCTTTTGGTAAGAACTTTGGCTAAACGTCTGGGAATTTTGGAGAAAAGATTTTATGATGATGTATTATGAATTTGTTTAATATTTTCTCCGGGTGGGATTTTTATGAGCGATGTTATCTTAGCGTTTTTTACGATTCCAAAATGTTCAAATATGTTTGATACAATTTATTTGTCTTCTACTATCTCGCTCTCTCTTCTGTTTACTTACTGTGGTCTATGCTCGATGCTGGTTTCATTGATATTGTTTAATAATTTTTAACAGTTGTCTGGTAGTTGCCATAGGACCTGGGCGAGGTTATTCCCAGTCGGTTAGGCATCTTTGTAACTTAAATCAAAATATCCCATTATTCACAATCACAAACTCTACCTCTCTCTTATCTCGTTATCGCAACTCAACCAAAAAAACCATCTTTAATTACTTCCATCCTCATCCCTAATCCTTCCTAGCAGTTTCAAATAAAATTCCCTCTCCATGGCTTATCCGCCTGGAAAAATCCCGACGGGGTTGACCCCGCGAGATGTCGCAATACCCAACTCGCTTCCTCGACTCGAGACGAACCGAAATGAAATCTGCTCTTCAATTCCCATTCTCCCGTCGCGAGACCGTTGTGATAATTGGAGATGGATATATCCGTACAAGGTGATGCTGTTGAATTGTTGTGTCAGGACTTTTATGGAGGGTCGTTCTTTAATAAGGGTCTTGAATTCGGGGTCTTTTTGGGAGGATCTGCTGTTTCGAAGTCGAGGCTGGGCTGGGCGGCTGGGTCTGTCTATTCTTATTTTTCTGGGGAAAGGATGGAGTGCTTGCGCCTCTGTTCGAAGTTGATGAGGGTGAAGATCTTAGGATTTCGGGGATTTTGTTTTGAGGTTTGGAATCCACTGTTGATATTGGAGCTTTTCCGGTGGGGTGTTTCGAAACGTGAGGGTCGATCAATGGCTATCTTTGGGTTGTTTAATGGGGTTGCTTCGTTTGTCTCTTGGCTCTTCTTGTGCAATTATTTTGGGAAAAGTAAATAGAGAGAAAGAGCGGACTGGGGTAGGAACAATCAATTAATTGAAACGAAACGAAAGAACCGGGGTTCGACTTTGAGGTTTGTTTGGAGTGTTTATTCTCCAAGTCGAATGCCAATCCCGAACACTTCCTTGAACAAGGTTCAACCGAAGGATTTCCTAGACAACCACCTCGAAAACAAATCTAAAGATATTTCTGGTTGATCCATAGAAAGCTAACACTTCATCAGCAATTTTTTCTCACAAAATACCAGGTCAACGGTGGAAGAAGAAAAGATTTCACCAACCAGATGGCCCGCTCCATCAACAGTAACCAAAGCAAACCTAGTTTTCTTCTCTCCTTCTCCCATTCTAACCCTGACCTCCTTCCAAGTCCCTGCGTCCCTCTTCTCCCCATCAACAATACTCCCCCAAGGTTTCATCCCCTTAGATACGAAAGCAGCCTGTCCCTCCCACCCCATATTTGCCATCCATCGTTTCGCTCCGGCAGTATTACAAGATAAATCCAGATTCCCCTGATAGATAAGAATATCAATTTGATTCTCAAGAAGAAAAGTAATTTGTGGTTGAAGTGAGATATCCATATCAAGCCCTATCTGAAAGGTGTAATGGACAGCTTCGGAAGTGATGTTGAGGTGCTTTATTGCTGGTGGTATTGCTAGGGCTTTGAAAACTTTTGGGAGATTGAGGAAAGATTCTATATTCCCGAGATTGGTGTAGCAGTAGTACTCTGATACTTCACATGGTTTTGTTACTGTGGTGCATTCAGTTGTGTGTCTTTTGATGGTGGAAAATGGGGGGTACTTACTATCCATACCATTCCGTCCTCCCAACCCAAACTCATCATTGTAAAATCTCAGTACACCCTCATAACAAACAGTAAAAGCGGCATTGCGCGGCATTGCAAATCGCAGCATCAGGATGCGCATAACAGGTTTTTAAAACTTCTATGCAGCGAGGTAAATTCGTCGCAATTGTATCGCAGCGTGTCTCATTAAATACTGGTGCGTCAACTCCGGGGTTCGTAGTGCAAAGGGTTTCCCATGTCCCAAAGATTGTGTCGAGTGGTGATACCCATCCATTTCCAATAGCGAGGGACTTTAGTTGGGGTTGTGTTTGGGAAGGATGAAGATAATTACTTTGAATGATTTCTGCACCTAGAGCTGGGAGGTAGTGTCCCTTCTTCTTATCAGTTCTTGCTTCCAACTACATTTCAATTTCTTTGGTGGTAGGTTTTCAACTTACAGCATATCTCTCACCTGTAAGTACAAGCGGAACCTTCAAATGATTTGGAAACACTTGGCTAACAAATATCTGCAGAAATATTCTCATATCAACGGCACTCGTGAAGGAATCTCCAATGACAGGTTCTCCTTCGTCAGAGTATGTGGAACCCACTCCGGAGGGTTGGTCAACGAAAATTAGAGAGGTGTTTTTGTTCCGGCTGAAGGGATTGGGTACTGTGCCGTTTCCGTAGGGATTTATTTTGCAAAGTCCTAGTTCTTCAAGAATTGCTAGGAAGTTTTTTGTGTTACTATTTATAGATAGTTTGGAGAATCTTGATATTTTAGAAAGCCGAAAAGGGGAGCTGAAGAATATATGCTTACCAAAAATACTGGAACTCCCAGGTCCACCAGTTAACCACAAAGTAAGTGGTTCTTTCCCCTCTCTCTTCTTTTAATCCCTATCTGAAGTTTCATGCTCATCATCAAAATACCAAAAGAATAAATGGTGAGCTCCAACATCTAGCCATCCCGTATATTGATCCACAGTAGTATTACATATCGTGGAATCCTGTTTCTGCACTTGTATTCTTACCGAATGGGTTGAAGAGATATCGCTTTTGTAAGTTGTGAATTCCAGTGGAGCCTGTTCTGGTTTCGAGGGAAGCAGGGGTTATTGTGAGGCATAGGTGAGGGATGTACTGATAAGAACGAATAGCCAGAATATCAAGTACATTTCTGGAATTGTTTATTTGGGAATACACTAATCCAATCACGATTTCAACCTGGTATTTGTAGGAAATTCTGATTCGAAGTGCTTGAATAATTTAAACGTGAAATACCGCAACAGGAAGGCAAGCAAAGCGTCACCTGACGATTCTTCTTTCAAGTGCCTCACGTGTTTTGGTCCAAATTAGGCGAGCTCCATCTTTTGAATTACATATATCTTCTTCGTGCAAGTTTAACAACCTTGTTTCTTCTAAGCTTTTTGCGAAAATGATATCTAATAATGGTTGTTAGGGGTATATAGAGGATGAACGAGCTGATGGAGTGATTTTTGGAGGCACGTGACAAGGAGGGAAGGATGGGAAAGTGATTGAAAAATGGGAGCGGAAAGTTAGGTAAGGAGAGGAGGAATGAAAAGGTACAGCTTGAGAAAATGGAAATGTAACAATATTTCTCTCCGAAGGTACGTGAACGTGAGCTACTCTTCAACTTTTACTCTGATGTAATATAAGCTGATAATTTCTCAAAGAAAAAAAGAGTCACAATAGCAAGTTACCTTTTAGGTGTATCTCCACTTGCTAATTGAGAGTAATGTCAGCGCTTCTCCGAGCACACCATTCTACACCCTCGAAGTTGGAGAAGTGTTGGATTGTGTTCTTGGACTTTGGTGTATAGTTTCACAATGTAAGGGCCGATTTGAGAGAAGGTTTATCTTCCTCGCCAATTTATTTTCATTTTCGCAGCTGGAACGAGGAGACCTGCATTCAGTTTGGGATCTGTATCTTCGTTGCTTTATTCACTAATTCTACATAGTTGTTCAAATAAAGCTATTTTCTCAAGTAGAGAGATAAATTAAATTTTTTAAAACAACTAACAAATACTTCAACAAGTATCCTCTAAGTTCTAAACCCTGTGGTTCAGTAACTTGAAATTTCAATTTATCATTCTCTAGAGACTTAGAACAATAGAAACTAGAGAAGCAGCTGGAAACTTAAATAAGCTAAGAGGGTTCCTTATACTACTAGAAGGTAGGGAAACACGTTCAATTATACTATATGGTTAGAACAAATTAACTGAAATCACTACAGTTACTACTACGGAATACAAGTATCTTGTTTTGTCTCCCTAAAACTCACACTAATTATCTAAATTATCTCATTCATTCAAGGTACCTTTTCTCTTCTCAATTATTTGTATGTTCCAAACACCCTGGTTTATTTGGAGAGCTTACTCTAAAGAATCCTTCAATATTTACAAGAAGCCCTCTAAAGATCTGAGAGACTAGGAAATTTACTATACAAAATCAAGTTGTCTCTTCCAGAGAGTGTCCAAAATGGAATGTAGTTTTCCAGAGAAATTTAAGCTGGATCCACGGATAACCAGAGTATCTGGAAATGGGGTTTAAATGGGTGAATTTTGCTAGCAGACGTGCGATTATGTTTGAATTTGAGTGAATGGAAGGAGTAGCAGGGGTGTGTGGTGGGAAGTTATATAGAGGTAAAGTAGTAGCGAGAGTGGTAGGGAGTGGTAGGGAGTGGTAGTAGAAGTGAGTGAGAGGAGGAATAAAATTTTATTAGCGCTGTTTTTACGCTCCAAATTCACGTGAAAAATCACGTTTCTAGATATCTGTGGACGTCCATGGATCCACTCTAGACTTCCATTATATAGCTCTGGATGCTCCATGGAATTCCAGATGCCGCTGTCTGTACGTTCTTTACCTGGCTTCCCAGACACATCCCAAGTTACCTTTCGGAAAACAAGCTCTTTTGTATTGATCTCAGCCTTCTCCTCAACATCCTTCCCTTTTCAATTTTAGCCTCTGCTCTCTCGTGGACCATCTATTTCCAATGCAATATATGCAGAAGATATTTCCCCTAGGAAAAAATTACCGAGACAAATAGAAGCCTAATAACACAGCTCATCACCACATCCCCAGGTTTAAATATCTCGAATCCCATCCATATTCTTTAACTTGAAGAGACACTGCCATCCACGGCTTTAAACGACTTACTCAAATGAGAAGTTCTAGTGACAATGTCGATTGACATCATTGGAATACGATAAATAACAAAAGCACTTAGAAATAAACAAACAAGAAGAGAACAATAGATAAAAAAACAAAAGACGAGGTGCACTTACCACATTCATCAGTGCTTTTCGAAAATAATTTAGGAGAATAACAAAACAAACTTTCCCATTCCCCTAAACCCTCTCGAGCAATTAATTTCCCCTTGTACGAATAGCTTTGGACAATCGGTCCTAATTCTCCTAAACCCCTCGAACAACCCCCAAGTGTGCAAATAGTTTTGCACATTCAACCTTGATTTTCTCAACCCTCTCGCACAATATTTTGAATTGTCCAAACAGCTCAGGACAATCTAACTGTCCAAATAGTGTCACAC